>JAODAL010019644.1:0-71482 GCA_025379985.1 Phyllomedusa bahiana
TCTTTAAATGAAAAAAAAGGAAGGCTTGATCCCACTTGGATATTGAATGTATATGCGCTGCAGTGGACGCACACTGGATTTCAGATCCAATAGCCAAAAAAATCAGAAATAGAACATTCAGAGAACAGTCTCTGAGACAAGCTGAGACACCCCACAAAAATCGCTGTGTAAAAATCAGTTCTTCAGAAAGCGCTATCACCCGCAGCAGCACCTTCCCTGTCAGTACAGTGAGAGAGGAGTGTGAGCTCCCAGCGGCGCGCTCGGTCTTATATAGTGCGGTGACGTCACAGAATCCCGCCGGTCTCTGATTGGCTTCATCTCTGCACATGTCATGCAGGCTATGCCCTTCTTCCTCCCAGAGTGCTTTGCCCCATGTAACGCCATGTGCTCGCAGCCATTTTATCAATGAAAAGCATACTTCGTTCCCGCGAATCACCCCAAAGTTCGATTTCGTTACGAACCGAAGTTTTCCTGAAATTCTAAACGAATTCCACTTCGTTAGAATCGATTCGCCCATCTCTAACCACAAGACATATATCAAAAGAGAAAGAAAAAAGAACAGGCAAAGCCCGAGTGTAACAAAAATAGGGGATGGATGCTATAGTGCATATGCACATCAATAATAACCCTTGTTACAATAAGCCACATAATATACAAAACTAAGTACAACGTAATAGAAAAACCACTGCATATAAAATCAGTTAAAAAAAAGTATAAGCAGTCATTAATGTGTGTCCAAAGAAAATAATGAATGTACAAATATCTATAAATATGTTAAAAATATCCAAATAACATATAATACCATAAAATAATGAACAGTTAAGACCTAAATAAAGGGACAGAAACGAAAAAAAAAAAACCTCAATGCATATTGTTGAAACAAATACCAGATTCCTCATATAGGTATTTGTTTTGTATGGTCGTTTTTTGTAAGCAATCTGTAGTTTTTATTTTTGTCAATTTTTTTTTTCTATTTTTTACTAATCCTGTACAAAAATTTACATGTTTTAACTCCTTACCGCTGCAGCCAGTTTGATCTGACACACCCCCATTTTTCAAAGTGTCACTTTATGTGAGAATAACTTTTTAATGCTTTTCTATATCCATATGATTTAGAGAATGTTTTCTTGTGACGTCTTATGCCTTCGGTATGAAAACGGTCTAGCAGTAAAACTGTCTAAGTTGCTAATAGCAACCAATCAGAGCTCAGCTTTCATTTCATATAGTGCCCTATTGTGTTTTATCTAAGTAATCCATTTTCCTTCTCACCGGCCCCATAGACTTGCATTATCCACGGCGCGTATTGCGCCTGGATAATGTGCACGTCACTTTCTCCCCGCCCGGCGGATTCGCGAGCATGGAGGAGCGACGGAATCCACTGTTCTCTATGAAAACGGTGGATTACCGTAATTACAGCGACGGATTGGAGCCGTACTGCAGCGCAAATCTGGCGCGCAGTACGGCTCCAATCCACGACGAAATAAGCCGTGTGAACACGGCCTAAAGGTTTTAGAAAGGTCACTAGCAATGTCATGCACTAATAAAGATGAAAATCAAAATAGGTTCAGAGATTATTAACAGCAGAATAGCAACATTATCCCTGTTTAGTAAATATTAGCAATCCAAACTGGAGGGGTCCCTACTGTCATAGGTAACCAACAAATAGTTGCCAAGTAAACTGTTTTATTTTTTTAATTTAAAAAAAATGCACATTACTCACCTTACCGATCTGACTCTTTTGCCAATTCAACTTGCCAGAAATGTCCATTTAGCCAATCACTGATGGCAGTGGTGGCTTGACTAAGCCAGTGATTTGCTGAATGGTCATTTCCTGTTTAAGACAGGAGCAGCAAATACTGATCCATTTGGACAGTTGGAATGGTGCTGATGGCAGATTGGGAATGTGAGTAAGTCTTTGTTTGTTTTTTTCCTTTACCCTTTGTGTCCTATTTTCAATAAAAAAAATATTCCTCCAGACAACCCCTTAAAGGGTTATTTAAATCTATCTATTTTACTAGTATATAAAATAAATAATCTGCAGTGGATAGCACAGCATTTCCCGTATCAAATATTTGATATATGTAGAGGGAAATATATAGCTGCTATGCACAAACCACAGACAATACACAAATAATGTAGACAGTACAGAATCCAGACACACAGCCAATACAATACTTGCTAAAGTAAAAGTGAAATAAAACACTCCAAATTAAAAGATTTGCTGTGATAACAGAGAAATTGAAAGTAATAGTTTTCCGCACAAAGTTTTATTCTTTCATACAGTTTTACATAATGTGACAGTTCTTACCTTGCATCTGCTAATGTAGCCCGCACCACTGCCCACACTGTTACAAATACAGCTGGGAAACCTACAATGAAAATGAAGTAGATTAAGGCAGATATGGATATTCAATTCTCACTTTTTACCTATTCTATTCTGCTCACTAAGAATTGGCAGTCTAGTTCTTCAAAGTTAAAACCAGCATTTATTGAGGTAGGAAGGATAAAACCTTGTACAACAGGAATGGATCTTATGCGTTTTAGGCCGTGTATGTGTTGGCCCTTAATCATAGCATAGTAAAACAGGCAACACACCGGCATTATATAGGCGCGTTAATTAACATCCACACAATGCACTTGTGCGTTGTTTATACATTAAAATTGATTTTTTTTGTGAACAAAACAGACCAAAAATTAACAATAGACTAACCACATAATTCTATATCGATATAGTTTTGACTAATAATGTAATATAAGGTCTTGTTTATTATTCAGACCACGTGGAAATCTAGTATTCAGGGTGAAGATCCAAAAGGATTCTCTGTTCAAGAGTTTCCTTTTATGATTTCCTCTTCTAACTGGGATGGTAAACCTTTTAATACCTTGTATTTTTAAAGTATTGGTATTACCTGCATGATGAAGGGCACAATGACGAGATACTGCTGATACATTGTGAAGGGTCAAATGAGAACTATCTGATATATGTCTCCTAATACGTTCTTTCAATTTTCATGAAGTACAACCTGTATACTGCAATTTACATTGTACACATGATATTAGATATATGACAAAATGAGTATTACAGTTAATAAACTGTTTGATGTTAAACTTTGTTATTACTGTATGATTGAAAAGACTGTGATTGTGCCACGAATTTACAGCATGTACATATTTTATGACCAAACCTCTAGAATCCTGAATAACTTAACCAGGTGGTGTCATTTTTTGTCTCAGAAACAAACAGTATGGTTATTAGAGTATAAAAACAATTTGAATCCCATATTATTGTTGTTAAGGGATTTGGTGATGTTTGGTATGGTCGCCTGTACTACCATCCCAAATCATTGGTAGTTCAGGGTGGGTGCTTACTCCTCATGTTCCACGCCAGAATTTACCTGGCCTATTTAAGGTCATCAGGTAAGCTGACTGGGTGTCGGCTGCAACTTCAGTCTACCTTTTGGGCTGGAGGCATTCACACTGGAGGAGGCCAGTGTTTGCTACACCGTACCTACGTTGCACAAGGTGTTAGTGAGGGAACTACTTCTATGTTCAGTAAGTGCTCAGATGAGCAGGAGTTTTGTTTATGTTTACCGTTTTGCTGTGCATGTTATTGCCATACGTTTTGTCTGCAAATAAACATATGGAAGGAACCGTTTGCACCTTACTACTGCCTCCCTCTCAATGCCTGAAGGACTTATGCGGTGATCAAAGAGCTGAACAAGCTCACATATGGTTGAGGATGCAAAGGGCATATTAAAAGAGATGCTTCTTTTAAAGAGACAGGCAGAGAAAGTGGTACCAGCATATGTCCTGGATAAAAGCTGCAATGGTGCGGGGGCGTGGCTTGCTATGTGAAGGAACTGGACGCACACTGTTAGAGCCCCGGGCAGGACATCCCTAAAGAACTAGTAGATCGTGGCAGAAGGCTCCCAAGCTTACCCAGACCTCCTCTGTGGGAGAGATTGTCATCTCCAACTATTTTACCCCGCTACAAGACCTGGAGGGTGAAGACACTGCCTCCCGCGCCTCTGAGGTGTCGGCGGCATCTTCCTCAGCTTCCGGAGCCTCCGCTCCAGGAACCCGCGGCACAGCAGCTCGTGCGGCGAGCCTCCGCAACTCACCCTCGCCTCAGGACTCCCGCCCGCCGCTGCAGAGCGCAGACATCTCCGCTTCCACAGGGGGATTAAGGGCTAAAAAGTCCTTGTGCCCGGACCTCGCAGAAGCGCGAGCACCCGCCGGATAAGGTGCCCGGATCCTCCCCGTGGCTCCGGCTGCCTCTCCTCCCCAAGGGTCTCCGACACACTGGGACTTGGGCCCGGTCACGGGCCATCCGCACACTCAAACGGGAGCCCTGTACATGAAAGCCAGCTCTGCCGGCCTGCATCACAGTCTGCGGCCACCATTTTGTCTCACCGCGTGGGGCCGCAGGCACTGCCGCGGATCCCTCAGCACACCGCGCTGGAGACCCGGGCCCTGACAATGAACTGCCCAGTATCAATTACCGGGAAGGCATTAACCCATCAGCACCTGGTGACAGGCACCTTAGTGGGACACGCTCCGGCCACAGTAAGTGAGCCAGTGGCCATACCGGCAATGGACTGTGTCCCGTACAATAGCATGGATGGCTCGGTCAACTGGGCCACAGAAAACCCATCTGACGATTGAGAACATATTGCTCTGACTGCCTCAGGACTGGAGCTTATGGGACACCACCGGGCAGAGGACATTCCCACATCGTGCACTCCAAATGCTGGTACACTCCTTGGGCCACCCGGACTGGGTGAGCACCAGGACGCCACATCTGCGGCTTCCCAGCCCTGGACTGAAACCATGATGCAGTCTGCCCCCCTTACTATGACAGTGGGTCCCCAGCAGGCTCTGCCTGTGTCCGTTGAGCCAAACACCCGGGGGAGCAGTGTCCCAGCACCGCTGAACCAAGCAGAGCCCATACATCCCCCTGTCCCATCTCACCCGGACGCATCTACCACTGGAAACAGGTTTCCTCTGACTCATGACAGTAGGGAACGGGGTCGGCCAGGAAACTCCCGGGGCATGGCCATCGTGGAAACACCGTGGGCCTCCAACCTGGGCTCCCTGACGTGGGTCAGTAGCCCTCATTCACCTCCTGCTACCCTTCAGCAGCTAGTACACGTTGGCCCTGCGCACCGGCACTTATCTGGGCCCCATGCCTTAGCTCTCCCCTCCTCGGACGCAGCGCTACAGACCTTGGCTTCACACCATGAGCTACAGGCGTTACTCATGCTTCTTCCATCAAAATCGAACATGCAACAGCTGGGCAATGAACTGCGCCAAGCCTGGCATCAAGATCTGCAGCCGGTCCAGACAGCAGTAAAGGAGTTGCAACAGAAATGCCAGAAATTGGAGAGTACACAAGACTCCACAGCTAGTGCATTATCAAGTCTCCAGACGGGCCTGGCCGATCAAGTACTGCGCCATGACCAACTTGTGTCCCAGCTCGATGACCTGGAAAACTGCAACAGACGCAACAACATCAGAGTGCGTGGTCTTCCAGAAACGGTCCGCGCCTCTGAATTAATACCGGCCATCACGAAGACGTTCAACTACATACTTGGCAGGCCCACCGACACCTTCATAGAATTCGACCGAGCCCATAGAGCCCTCCGCCCACAAAGTCAAGACCCCTCGAACCCGAGAGATGTCATCTGCAGGGTTCATCACTACAATCTGAAAGAGGAGATCTTGAGGAAAGCTCGCCTGATGGGAATGGTTCTATAAGAGAACACTCAGATTGGACTCTATCCTGACCTCTCAAGGCGTACCCTGAGGATGAGGGCAGCCCTCAAACCCCTTCTTGCCGTCCTGCAGAACCGCCGGATTCAGTACCGCTGGGGCTTCCCATTCGCCCTCCAGGTAAAGCATGGGGACTCCATGGTAACTCTCCGAACGCCAGCAGACTTGCCGGTGTTCCTCTCCACCCTGGACCTGCCGCTAGTGGAACTCTCTGACTGGCCAGCTGCTGTCGATCCAGGCCTATCGACGCCATCTTCTTCCAAGCAACGGATGATGTCACGCTTGTCCACGTCTACCCTCCCGAAACCTCAGCGAGCGAATCGCCGAAGGAGGGACCCAGACATGCCTGCAGCACCCCCTGGCCTCCCGCACTTAACAGCTACTGGGCCCTTCTCGGGACAGATAGTATATGGTCAACCAGTTGGTAGTTGACTCTGATGGGGTCTCTTTGCTTCTTTTCCTGCCCCTCCCGCATGGAACATTTGAACTGTTTAAAGTGTCTCTTGACATCTACTGGTTCTCAATTACAGCAAAGGCTGCCGATAATATAGGCGGTCTGTTATATTAGTTTACTCAAATTGTTGCCTAACACATTTTGCCTTTCAGCGTCTCATTCCTGCCGTCTGGAGCTCAGGCGCAATGAGATAGACTTTTTCTGAATGTCTTGCCCTCGCAGGCGGACCATGTCGGCCCCCCAATGCTGCTCAGGCTCCTCTGGACCATTTCGCCACCTTGGTCTACCGCAGTTATTAGGCTGCTATGTTGTCTTTTTTTTTAGGTTTTTGTTTGACGGGCCTTGTTGGCCATTGTTTAACTGCCCTTCCCGAACTCCGGCCAGATCTCCTTCCTTACCAGGGTGCTTGATGAACTGATGTGCTTTGCTGAGGGTCAGATCCTACTGTGCGGGGACTTCAACCTCGCTTTGCATACCCCTCTGGACACATCCAATGGGCGCTCGTCCATCCCTTACTGGACGCTTAATAAATTTAGAAACTTGATGCACAGTATGCAGCTAACAGACGTGTGGCGCATCATGCACCCGAGGGTGAGAGACTACACTTTCTTCTCGAGCCCCCACCAATTGTATAGTCGCATAGATTATATTTTTACGCAGCATTCCCTCTTGCCCTACGTGGCAAATACTAAGATTGATGTGATGCTCCACTCCGACCATGCACCCATACATTGCGACCTTGACCTGCCGCACTTCAAGCGCCCTTCATTCCATTGGAGGCTAAACGAGACCCTTTTGCAGGATGCTCTGTGTCTGCAGGAACTCCAAGCCTCGATAAAGGATCTCCAGGAGCATCATAGGGCAGACCAAACGACTCCCCAGATCCAATGGGAGGCCTTGAATTGTGTCATGCGAGGGGTGCTAATAAAGCATAGTGCCCGAAAACACGAAGCGGCTAGTAAGCTCCGCTCCCTGCTCACAGAGTTACATTCTGCGGAGGCTTTTCATAAGACGTCGGGCTCAGACTCGGATCTGAGAAAACTGCTTAAACTCCACCATGAAGTGTTGGCACTCATGGAACGAAAGCACAAATGCTATCGCCAGGTGAGGGAGGCAAGGTTTTAAGAATGGAGCAACAGGCCAGGCAGATATCTAGCCAGAGCCCTGAGGCCCAGAGGGCCGCTTGCTGCATCTGACCGAGGACATATTGTCGGTCTTCCATGAATACTATTTGAAGCTTTACAATCTTCCTAGCCCGACCCAGCGAAACACAGACTCTGAATCCCATCCCAATTTGCAGGCATATCTGCAACACACGGCTCACCCGCCCTCTCTGGGGATGTTGCCGAGAGCTCCAAACAGCTATTGCCTCACTGCCCACAGGCAAAAGCCCAGGACCAGACGGCTTTACTGCCAAGATCTTTAAGGTTCTGAAGGAGGAACTAACCCCCTCACTCTTGTTGAACTTTAACTCAGTCTCTCAGTCCACCCCCTTCGCCCCTGACTTTCTCAAAGCACACATCACGGTCATCCCCTAAGAAGGAAAGGATCTGGCCTTATGCCAAAGCTATTGCCCAATCTCTTTAATCAATTTTCGCCAAGTTGATAGTTCTGCGACTTAATCACCTCCTAGGTAACCATATCCATCTTGATCAAGTGGGCTTTGTCCCTATGAGAGAAGCGAGGGATAATACCCTCAAAACCTTCACACTAGTCAACCACGTACGGAGGTCTAAGATCCCCTGAATGTTACTCTCATTGGATGCGGAGAAGGCCTTCGACCGGGTTGACTGGTCATTCCTTTCGGGAGTACTTTTGTCCCTTGGTGTAGGTCCAATTCTCCGTGATAAGATACTTGCCCTGTATCAGCACCCGCAGGCTCAAATACGAATTAATGGATCACTTTCTGCTCCATTTACAATTTTCAATGGTACCAAGCAGGGTTGCCCTCTTTCTCCTCTCCTGTATGCTCTAGTCATGGAGCACTTGCTCCAGGACATCCGCATGAACACCTCTATCGGTGGAATAAAGTGTGGTGACCTTAATGTGAAATGTTCAGCCTTTGCTGACGATCTGCTTCTCTATGTCACAGAACCCTTGATCTCTCTCCCCTCCATTCTTCGCGTCCTAAGCGACTTTGGGTCACTCAGCAATCACAAGGTGAACATGACCAAGAGCATGGCCTTGAATCTTACCCTGTCCCCTGGTGAGGTGGCTTGTCTAAAGGAAAACTACTCCTTTACATAGGCGCCTTCCTCCATTAAATATTTGGGAGTACATATCCCGGCGGATCCCAGTAAAATCTTTGACCTCTACTTCCCACCACTTCTCAACTCCTTAAGGCTCGACCTCCCCAAGTGGGAGAAGAAAGACTTTTCCTGGTTGGGTCGAATCAACATTTTAAAGATGAATGTCCTACCCCGCTTACTGTACCTATTTCAGACCATACCGATTCCGCTCCCCAAGACTTTTTTCCGCGCCCTGCATAGCCTGATTATCTGCTTTATCTGGGCACAAAAACGCCCTAGGATCTCCAGAGCAATCCTAATGAGATCTAGGACGGAAGGTGGACTGTCAGTTCCAAATCTTCAAGCTTATTACTTAGCGGCCTTGGCAGTCAGATCCTGGACGGCTTCCACGGCTCTCGGACAAAGGCTTGGGTACAAATTGAGGCAGAACTCTATGGCTCTCCAATAGCGGCACTCCCTTGGATTCCTCCTTTGTGGCTTCCTACAAAAAGCTTGACCTCCCTTCCTCTAGTTGTACAAACGGTTGTACGAGTAACCAGATCTTACCGCTCCTCCATGGCTATCATGGACTCAGGTGGGCCACTCACCCCTCTCACTGGGAATCCTGGGGTACTGGAGACATTGTGCTCAGCGGACCTTGGTATAGGGAGGGACAGAGGTTTCGGGGTTGTTGGGGATGTGTATCAGGACGATGTGGTTAAACCATTCTCAATTCTGAGGGACGAATGTCAGTGCTCCAGGTTCTCGAGATTACATTATTATCAACTGCGCAGCTTGTGCACATCCTTCAACGCCCCTCTTTCCTTCAACAGAGCCCTCTCGACATTTGAGAACTGGTGTCTCCAACTCCCGTTCTCTAAACACTTACTATATAGGATCTATGATCTGCTGACCCGGACTACGCCGGCCTCTAAGCTCCATTTTCAAATGGCGTGGGAGAAGGAGCTTGCTAGGGAACTCTCCAATGATGAATGGCACCGAACATTCGCATTGGCGCGGAGGTCCTCTGTCTCTGTACGCACCCAAGAACTGAACTATAAAATAATCTCGTGCTGGTATAGGGTCCCCTCGCTGCTACATGCCTTTTACCCTTCAGTTCCTAATACATGCTGGAGGTGCCAGGGTGCGGAAGGTACCCTGATGCACATATGGTGGAGTTGCCCATCTTTGCAACCCTTCTGGATTAAAGTAATCTACATAATTAGCATAATCCCAGGTGAAAAGTTGGACAATGACCCGATAGTCCTGTTATTCATGCTATTTCGAGGTTCCTCCAACTCTCTGAAAGGCCAGCTGATCACCTTCTTGTTAAATGCTGCAAAAGCAGTAATACCTAGGCTCTGGCGCTCTACGACGCCACCATCCATCACTGCCTGGTTCGATGAGGTTCATGTGATCTGTAGGTGGGAGGAAATACGGAGAGATTCAGTGGGTAGTGGAATCAAATTTTTTAAGGTCTGGGACGATTGGCTTAATTTTTGCGAATCGGCGCACTATGCCAGGCTCTGTTAGCCTGCACTTAATCCATCTCGCTTAGAGTGGAACGACCTGTTATCTTGGTGGGTGATGGTGGGTTTTCGATCTCGGCTGGCTGCCACCCTTTCCCCTCCTCCCCTACCTGTGTTTCCCTTGTTTTGGTTACTGCCCTCTCCATTTGATGGTTTCTTCTACTGCAGCTCTCTCTTGAGGCGTCCTGGAAAGGGACAGGAGGGGCGGGTGCGGTTATTGTGCACCGTCGTCCCAGTTTTGGGGGTGTCGGGGAGTCAAGGAGGCAATGGTTTGGAGTATGTCGTTGCGATACTCTTCTCGCCTCTCGGCTGCCTCATTGGTTGTCGGGAGGAGACTCGGGGTTTTCGCCTTAGGCTCACTTCTATTGGCCGAACCAGATTGGACACACGTTGCCGTGTTGGCTCCCTGTCACTAGCGCCTAACTACAAACCTGGGCTCCTTTATATGCTGTCTCAATATTGTATGTTTGCTCTTAACCGGTTTAAATATAAATAATTAGTAGCAAAACTAATATGCTGCTGCTATACACGACCCTGGTTTTCTTTTTACCTTGAGGACTTTCATGACGCCTGATATACTTGCAACACATTATGTTTTCTTGTTACCATTAACATTGCTGCATATTGATGTTTATCATCTGTTTGTTGTTTCTCAAATAAACCCTTTTTTGAATGGAAAAAAAAAAGCTGCAATGGTGCAACAAGCGGAGACAGCAAAAATGGATGAGCTGGTGATACAACTCATCCAGGCCAATACCAACCTTCAGCTGATGGCGGCAAGCCAGCAAAAGGACCACGAGGAGACCGTACGGGCCCAAGCAGAGACCAATCGCCTGTTGATTGAGATGTACCAAGCAGCAGTGAAAGAGCAACAACAGGTGAATCAGGCTCTCCAGCTGCAGCTCCAGGTCCTGACTACAAGGCCAGAGTGGTCAGCAGGTGGGCCTTTTGCGCCCCGTCAAGCGGTGCTACACGTCCTGCGCAAAATGACCCAGGACGATGATGTCAAAGCGTACCTCGGAACTTTTGAGGGGATCGCAGAGAGGGAGCAGCTCCCAGTGGACCAGTGGGCTGATGTCCTGGCCCCCTTTCTAACCGGCGAACCACAAAAGGCCTACTTCGACCTGAGGGTTAAAGACGAAGACGCCAAGGACTACACCAGGCTGAAAGGGGATATCCTAGCCCAACTGGAGGTTACTCTGGTGGTCTGGACTCAGAGTGTCTCCACCTGAGAGTTCGATCCAGAAAAGCCAGTGCGGTCACAAATATATGACCTCTTACACCTCACCAGCAAGTGGATTCAACCAGAGAGTCTTACAGCTGCCCAGGTGATTGAGCGGGTGGTCTGTGATCGCTTTGTACGTGCCCTACCCGTGAGGGTCAAGCGGTATGCGGGGTACACGGACCCCAAAAGTCTGGACAAGCTTGTCTCTGTTGTGGAATGGTACAGCACCAGGGACTGCATCCACCAATGCCAGCACGGGGTAAGACTGTCACTGTCCCAAAAGGGGAACATAAATGTCCTGATAGGAGGGGGCCACGGTTGGGTGAAAATGGGGAGAGGTTGCCCACCCCAAATAAGGACCTTTTACCCAGAGCTCGGTGCCCCATTTTTTGCTGGCGGTGTCAAGAACTGGAACATGTCACAGCATGATGTCCAACCTTGGGGGACCCCATGGACTGTGGTGTTATACAGCGTATGTTGTTGTTTGCCAGGCCTTCATATACCATGCATGCTGACGTTGGCGGTAGCCAACGGGAGTGTATGGTCAAAATTAACGGACACTCAATCCAAGCTCTCATGGACTCCGGTAGCTTGGCGACGCTGGTACAGGCCAAGCTGGTGGGCTCAGATAAACTCCAATCCCGCCGTATAGGGGTGGTCTGTATTCATGGTGACACCAGGGACTACCCAACCGCCATACTCGTCGTCGCGAGCCTACCCAACAGTGCTATTCTAGGTTGTGACTTTCCCTTGTTCTGAGATTTGTGGGAGAATAAACGGGGTGCTAAGTATACTGTTGTAAGTGCTATAAGTAAAGCGGGTGATGTGTCCGTACAGGTACAAGGAGAACCAGATAGGTTTCTATTGTCCGTCCTGGCGGGGGACCCAGAAGAAAACCTCTCTGAGCTTGAGTTCGCTTCCTTGCCAGTATCAAGGGGGAACTTTGGTACG
This sequence comes from Phyllomedusa bahiana, assembly GCA_025379985.1. Classification (NCBI taxonomy): domain Eukaryota; kingdom Metazoa; phylum Chordata; class Amphibia; order Anura; family Hylidae; genus Phyllomedusa; species Phyllomedusa bahiana. The sequence goes on from JAODAL010019644.1 coordinate 12,160, forward strand.
GAGTAACTGAGGGACCCAAACTTGGTACACGCTTGGAAAAGCATCAAGGTAATAGATGGGAAACTCCAGGAACCAGGTGAGGATTTGTTCTACCCTCACTCTTCGGTCAACAATGATCTGATACCAAGTGAAAAAGACACCAACTGAGGTGGTGGAGCAGTTGGTGGTACCTAAGTCACATGTCCGCAGAGTTTTGTAGCTATCCCTCTCCCAAGTGCTGGGGATCACTTAGGGGTGGAGAAAACCGAGAGAGTGGAGCGTAATTTCTACTTGCCAGGGTTTTTTTAGGGCAATTGAGGAATTTTGCCAGTCTTGCCCGGAGTGCCAAATTAACGCCCCTAAGCCCCATTTTTCGAGCCCCCTAATTCCTCTGCCGATAATAGAGGTCCCCTTCGAGCGGATCAGCATGGATCTGGTAGGGCCTCTCCCTAAGTCAGCCAGGGGGCATCAGCACATCCTAGTTGTCTAGATTACGCCACCCGCTATCCCGAGGCCATTCCCCTTAGGAACACCGCCTCTAGAGGTATAACCAAGTAGCTGTTCCAGATGTTCACCCGCACTGGTATCCCAAAGGAGATACTAACTGACCAGGGCACCCCCTTCATGTCTAAGGTGTCCAAGGAACTCTGCCGGCTGCTAAACGTTACCCATCACCATACTTCGGTATTTCATCCCCAGACCAATGGTCTGGTGGAGAGGTTCAATAAGACCCTAATGGTGATGCTTAAAAAGGTGGTGGATAAAGATGTGAGAGACTGGGACCACCTACTACCCTACCTAATGTTATCCATACGGGAGGTTCTGCAAGCATTAACAGCGTTCTCACATTTTGAGCTCCTATATGGTAGACATCCCTGGCTACTCCTGGACATAGCCAAAGAGACCAGGGAGAAGGAGAATACCCCATATAGGAGTGTGATTGAGCATATTGCCGAAATGCAGGACAGAATTGCAGCAGTCCTGCCCATAGTGCGAGAAAACCTGCAGCAGTCGCAAGAAACCCAAGCTAGGGAATATAACAGGTCAGCATAGTGTTTCAGCGGGCGACCGGGTGCTAGTACTGGTACCCACGGTCAAAAGTAAATTCCTGGAAAAATGGCAGGGCCCATATGAGATCAAAGAGCGGGTCAATGAGGTAAATTATAAGGTGTTCCAGCCAGATAAAAAAAAAACTTACCAAATATACCACATCCACCTGATCAAGCCCTGGAAGGACCGTCAAAGTCTCATGGCAGTAAGGGAACATAGGGGTACCCCAAACGAAGAGTAGCCACCTGTCCGTATCTCCGAGTCTTTGTCAGAATCCCAGAGGCAGGAAGTTAGGGAATTCCTACAAAGGAACCGACGGGTTTTTCAGAATTGCCAGGTCGCACTAAGGTCATTGAACATGACATCATCACAGACCCCGGTCAGAAGGTGCATATGAGACCAAATAGGGTCTCTGTAGCTCAGAGACAAGCGATTGCCAAAGAAGTTAGAAAGCTGATAGAGCTTGGGGTCATAGAAAAATCCCAAAGTGGGTGGTCGAGCCCCATAGTGCTCATACCCAAACCTGATGGCAGCTTGCGATTTTTTAATGATTTTCATAAGCTAAACAAAAATATCAAAATTTGATACCTACCCGATGCCCCGGGTTGATGAGTTGGTTGAGAGACTAGGACCTGCAAGATATATCAGCACGTTAAACCTAACCAAAGGCTATTTGGCAGGTTCCCCTCACAAAGGAAGCCAGGGAAAAAACGGCTTTTTGCACCCCAGACGGACATTTTCACTACGTTGTCCTTCCCTTTGGCCTGCATGGGGCCCCGGCCACATTCCAGAGGATGGTAGACCTCATCCTGCAGCCCCATAGAAAATATGCAGCGGCATATTTGGATTACGTGGTGGTATTTAGCACAGATTGGAAGTCCCACCTAACCAAAGTGCAAGCAGTCCTGGACTCCATAAGGGCATCAGGTTTAACGGCCAACCCAAATAAGTGTGCCTTAGAACTAGAGGAGGCCCGATCTTGGCTATAACATTGGGAGTGGGGTCATCAAGCCCCAAATGGACAAAACTGAGACGATTAGAAATTGGCCTCAACCGGTCTCAAAGAAGCAGGTCCGAGCCTTCTTAGGTATTGCAGGGTACTATAGGAGGTTCGTGCCCAATTTTGTCTCCATAGCAGCCCCTCTTACGGACCACACAAAAGGAATAAAGTCCACTATGGTCAAGTGGAACCAGGAGGCTGAACAGGCCTTTAAAAGTCTAAAAGAGGTTCTCTGCAAGAGACCCGTACTCATTGCGCCAAACTTCCAAAAGGAATTTATTGTCCAGGCAGACGCTTCGGAGGTAGGTTTAGGGGCTGTCCTGTCACAGCTGGTTGAGTGAGAAGAACACCCCGTAGTATACCTCAGCAGGAAGCTGTTGGCGGCTGAGAAAAATTATGCAATAGTCGAAAGAGAGTGCCTGGCTCTCAAGTGGGCTATCAAATTTAGGCTGGTGACAGATCATGCCCCTTTGAAGTGGCTAAGGGAGAAAAAAGGACAACAATGCCCGAGTACCCCGATGGTAAGCTTCAAGGGAACACGACACACATGAACGGGGCTGTGCCAGTATTCTAATGTCCTTTCAGCCCAGAAACTGGCGTGACCCTGTTCTCAAACTTTATCAATCTGTTAGCACTCACCTAAGTTAACAGACTCCTAGTGAAGACTAGAGCATTAGGAATAAATGTCTTTTGTTATAGGCGGTTTTTGTGCGCTATTTTACTCCCATGACGTTTATTCCTAATGTACTAGGACTTTGTTAACCTGGGTTAGCGCTAACAGATTGATAAAGTTTTACTATTACAGGCCCTAATTCAATTGGGAGCTAGGGCGTGGGAGAAGCAGCAGATGCCGAGGAGTCTGAGATCTGAGCACTAATTGTGATTCATGAAACAGGCTTGTAGGAGAGTTGTGCCATCCAAATGCACAACCTAAAAAGATTAGTGAAGACTAGTGATGAGCGAACCCTAAAAAGTTCGAGTTCGAGTAGAACCTAAAATTTTGAGTTCGGTTTGAAGTTCGAGTCGAACTCGAACCGAACTTTGAAGCCCATTAAAGTCAATGAGAGAAGATGTTCTGGTTAATTTTTATACCCACACAGGTGAGGAGAAGCTGCAATTAGCATCCATAACCATAAAATGGATACGTGGAACGTGGAAAATTTGGCTCTAAGTGTCACAGAAAAAAATTCACAGGCTAAAATAATTAATTCCTTTTAATGGCTAACTGAAAAGATGAGGACAGCGTAGCTATAGGAGGTGCAGTGCTAGCAGCTGCCACGGGGGCTCCTTTGACAAATAAGAAGACACTGGTATTGGAAATGGCACATGGTAACTGGCAGGAGCCCCCTATCATTTTTTGCACTAGTACCCAAGAAAATGTCATATATGTGGTGGCAGTAAGAACATCCCAACAGGGAACATGGAGGTTCAGCTGTAGGGGATGCAGGGCTGCCGTCAGTCATCTATTAACCGTTTCAAGGCCCCATGTAGCTAAATCAAATGGGGCCCCCACCAATTACTAGTTCCTATTTTTAACATATCACTGGGCCTCTTTTTGATTAGGGCCACTGACAGGAGTACTGCCCTATTGGCACCCCTGGCACCTCTTTTATAGTAGCCTGACCCCAAAACCAGCAAAACTAGCAAAAATGACTTTATGGACACTCAGAATAAAATTAGCAAGAACTAATGAGTATTTGAAATAAGCTTTTTTCAATAGGACCTTTACTAATGGTGTCTTTTACAGTGGCCTGACCCCAAAACCAGCAAAAATGACCTTTTGGACTCTCAATAAAATTAGCAAGAAGAAATGACTATTTAAAACAAGATTTTTTTTGAATAGGACAAAAAGGATACATTTTAAAAAAGTCAAGATTTGTTCAGTCTCTTATTGAAGAACTATACCCCAAAGACAGCACATAAACAGTGTTCTTAAATGCCTATACTTTGCAACGGACAAATAGGATTATAAACAGAAATGTTTTCTATGCAATATCTGTGAAATGGGGCGTATGAATGAACTCTCACAGCAAATATAGTAGTCTTAAATGCCTATACTTTGCAATTGGCAAATAGATTATAAACAGATTTTTTTCTATGGAAGATGTATACAAAACTTCCTAACTTCCTAACTATTGCTGTGTATAATTCCCTAAGATAGCTGTCCCCCCCCTCCACCCCTCCCCGAGTAATCTCACTAGCAGCTTTTCCTGTGTTAAATTGCTATTAAATAGTATTTCTGCCTTCTGGCAAACCAGCAGACACAGGCAGCAGTGTGATCACTACAGAGAGTAAGGTGGAAACGGCATTCAACAGGAAATACAGTGACATACACATAAGGCGGTCATGTGATTTTAGCAGCCAATGAGATCCCTACACCCTCACTGGTGACTTTTTTGCACCCCCCCCCCCGCCCCCGCCTCCTTTGTGCTCTGCACTGATTGGCTTGCCGCCAAAACTGAAGGAAGCAGCTGAAAAAGGCGCCTGTGCCGAAAGTTCATGCCGAACTAATGATTTTCCGAACGGTTCGGCTCAACACTAGTGAAGATGAGTAATTTTTTAAAGCTTCCTCATTATTAAGAAATAATACACTAGGAAGCGATCTTCCTTTTTCTTCTTCTTTATAGATTTATAATAAGGCACACTCCAAAATGAGGTGCATTTGCTGGCGCCCACGGCACTTTGTAATGTGCCTTAGATCGGGGGGCGTTCTGGATGCGTGTTGTACCACAACCGTATGATTCTACACATTTATGACAGGAGGATGCCTAAAATAGGCGCATTACTGCTGGAACAGCCAGACCAAATTAAAAGTGGTTTACTTGAGCCTGATTTCTTGTTTTGGAGCTAGAAAACACCTAATTTATGACCCCTAGTAGAACAGGTTCATGAATTCAGACGCATTCTACACTACTAATGCGCATGAAAAAAATTGTCGTCTGGGCACCAAAATACATGCATGTCGCCCTTAGTGTATAAGGGAGAGCTACTTTGTAGCAGGAGCGCCCTTTTCAGGGTGGCACTTCTGCAGTTAAGAAGGGTCCGGCAGGGTAAATTGTATGTATCAGTGTTATTCTCTGTCATTACTACAAATCTTTAGTGACTTACCAGATCTTTAGATTTGAAATAGAGTTTCTATCTATTCATCAGTTTATATTTTATTGATAAAATCATCTGCTTTTGAACTAATGTATAACTATAAACAGCACTTTATTTGTATAATATTTAAGGTGCTTTTTTGTACCCATGGATAATACCATATGTTTAGGGGTTTATTGGTTAGATACATTTCCCTTACACTTGGCACTAATTATTTTAATTGTAGTGTTGAGCGAACCATGTGTAAAAAGGTTAGTTCAAGTCAAATTTTATGTATTTTCCGAACCCAAGCCTAACCAATTTTTTTGCCGCAATTCGGTAAAATTTGAGTTCGGGACATGCATTTGGCGCAATTTTCAACTGCTTCCTTCAGTTTTGGCGGCCGGCCAATCAGTGCAGAGCACAGAGGGGGGTCTAAAACATCAGCACTGAGGTTGTAGGGATCTGATTGGCTACTAAAATCACATGACCGTCTTGTGTGCATGTCACTGTATTTCCTATTGAATGCCATTTAGACCTTACTCTATTTACTGAACACACTGCTGCCTCTGTGTGCTTGTTTGCCAGCAGGCAGAAACACCATTTTCTATCGAATTTACACAGGAAAATCTGCTAGTTAGATTAGTTGGGGGGAGGTAGGGGGTACAACTAGCTTAGGGAATCATACACATCAATAGTTATGGAGTTAGGGAGTTTTGTATAGCTTTTGTATAGTGTATAGTTTAGTATAGCTGGCTGCATTTTTCCCATCTTTATTCAGAGTGCCCAAAAGTTCATTTCTGCTGTTTTGGGGGTCCAGCCACTGCAGAAGACACCATCAGCAAATCTGCCATAGAAAGTAATGCAAGTGTTGCAGTATTGCTTCCGGGGTTCTTCCATAAGACAGTGTTAACAGATATTCCATAGAAATAAATCTTTTTTTACTATTTACTATTTGCTTGTAGTTAAATTTTTTTGATTCAAGAAGACTTCTGTGTCACAATGTTGCTGTAAAGGTTCTTCATAATTTATAATTCTATTTGCCAGTTGCAAAGTATAGACATTTAAGGCATTTAAGAACATTGTTGATTTGCTGTCAGGGTTCTTCCATAAGACTCCATTCCACAGATATTCCATAGAAAAAAATCTGTTTATAATCCTATTTGCCAGTTGCAAAGTATAGGCATTTAAGAAAAACTGTTGTTTTTGCTGTCAGGGTTCTTCCATAAGACCCCATTTCACAGATGTTAAATTGAAAAAATGATATTTCTACTCCTATTTGCCAGTAGCAAAGTATAGGCTTTTAAGGCATTTAAGAACACTGTTGATTTGCTGTCCGGGTTCTTCCATAAGACCCCATTTCGCAGATATTCCATAGAAAAAATTCTGTTTATGATCCTATTTGAAAGTTGCAAAGTATAGGCATTTAAGAACATTGTTGATTTAATGTCAAGGTTCTTCCATAAGACCCCATTTCACAGATATTCCATAGAAAAAAAATTGTTTATAATCCCATTTGACAGTTGCAAAGTATAGGCATTTAAGAACTCTGCTGATTTGCTGTCTTTGGAGTACAGTTCTTCAATAAGAGACTGTGAACAAATTTTGACCTTTTCAATATTATATTTTTGAACATGAGGAGAACTAGAGGTGGTAAGCGAGCAAGGAGGGGTGTAGGACTTTGTGCTAGAAGTAGGAGACAAGGCGCTCCTTCCAGTGCTCCGGACAACATACAAACTATCACATCGTCAGTTGCAGGACCGTCAGGCCTGTCAATGCTTGGTCGGCTCCCTGTGAATCTTAGTACTAAAGAACGTCGCCAATTTGTTCTTCAGTGGTTAACACAACCAGCATCGAATGGTTTTAGCTCCTTGTCCTCTCAGTCATGGCCACAAATGTTATCATCATCATTGTCATCATCAGTCCAACCTGAAGCAAACAAAGCCCAAATGTCACCTATTGTACAGACCACTGTGGATAATCCATTTTCTGAATACCTCTTTGATGACACAATGCGGTTGGGGTCAGAAGGCATTTCAAAAGATCAAGAGGCCAAAGAGGATGATTTTGTCTGCTGTGATGAGGAGGAGAAGGAAGCTGGTCCGTCTGCAGAAATATCGAGCTGTCAGCGGTGTCTCGCAGTGCCTGTGGCTTCTAGCCTGCAGCTTGAGGATGTAGACTTTCAGGAACAGGAAGTCACCTGTGATGATGATGATGACATTGCGGACCCAACTGGTTTTTTCCCACAGCAGTTTGGCGGAGCCCCATCATCAGTGGAGGGGAGGGAAAGAGGATGAGGGGGTATTTTCCCCATTGGGGGTCCACCCTGGAAAGGGAGGGGGGCGGTTGCAAAAGTCCACTGCTTTAAATCCCCCAGCCAGGGCCCAGGGGTGGCAGCGGAACACCGCTACTGGGTTTTTCCCCTTTAAAAGAGGTCCAGGACCTGTGAAGCCGGGGCCCTTTTTTCGATCAACCTCAGATTCCCCCGAGTGACGCTTATGTCGGTTTTACTGTCAATGCGTCATGGAGGAAAGAATCTAAAAAATTTTAAAACCACCACCAGCATAAAACAGGGAAAGCATGAAAAGCTTTGAATTGCTTTGGAAGAGTCACTTGGAGAAAAAAGGCCCCCAGAGGTCCGGGGCCCTTCCCAAACCCTTTTGTGCCCTCATATGCAGCCCCCTCCTCCGCCACTTCCAACCCCACTTTGGTCCTCTACCCCGAGGTGCACATGAAAAAGCCCATCCCCGTCCCAACACTGTCGGCCTTTCCCCCCCCCAGCAAACAGCTACATTTCCCCCATCCACTAGTCGACCTGCACGCTGTACAGGGGGCCAGTCCGGAGCCGTTCTGTTACCGGGTTAAAAGCAGAAAAAATTTTTTTCCCCCAAACCCCACCCAAACCCAAAACCCCTGAATGTCGGCATTCCCAGGCTGTTCCCAGGAAAGTTGCTTTCCCCGGGTGGACACAGATGGTTACACCATGTCATGGCCCAGGCATGCGCCCAATATCAGACGCTGAGCAGGCATTTTTGTGCCAGAAAAGCTGTCCCTGCCCTGGCCAGCCACGTTGCAGAAAAGATTTCCAGCCTGTTGGCTGAATCTGAGATCGCCAAAGTCCAAACAGACACAGGGTTTAGAAAGCACGGTAAAGGGGTGTTACTTTACGGCCCTTTTCTATCGGGGGTCCCCGACAATCGTTTCATTGGACGTGAAAAAAGTTTGGGAAATTCCACCTGTCCATGCTCCAGAAAATTTGGGAGCAGCATAATGCCTTAGCAGTATAATGTCACATTCCCACGAGCAAATGGTTGGACATCGGGGTGTTAGCCATAGGGGTGGGGGGCAGGGGAAGGATTCTGCAAAACTTTCCTTAACCATTTTTAAGACACCCCCAAAAAATGGTCATCAGGAAAAGGCTTGCCATGCCCATTGTGGTCATTTTTTTACTGGAACAAGCGTTGACTCTGTGAGGAGCAGGTCCCGCAGTGATGAAGAGGAAATGGTCGGACACAGGCTTTACTTGCCAGGGAAATGTAGAAGGCCCGCTGTTTCCCAAAAATTTATTGGTTTTTCTTTAGGCGATGATTGAGGGGCCCGGGGGGTGCAGGACGGAGTTTTTAGTCACCCAAAAACACTAGCCACCTCTGGTGACGGCAGGATGAGGAATTTTTTAAGAAGGGAGGAAGGGGTTACACCACCGTACCGTTACCCTTTGTTAAAGAGGTTGGCACAGATTTCAGGAGGGGAGGAGGAAAAGAGGGGGGAAAAATCTGGTTTGCCCCTGATTCCGGTTAGGAGATCCTTTGGAGCTTCAACCCTGAGTGCTTGGAGCAAATTCCCGCAACATGACTGAGCATAAAGGCAACCAAAAGAAAAAGGATTTTGGTTGGCCACCCCCCTTGATTCACCTTACAAATCAAAGTAAACTTTAAATTTAACCCCCACAAATTTACATAAATGCAGGAATTTGAGAATGCTATTGATGGGATGGCGATACTATCGAAAAAAGTTAAATGGCAGTTTTTTACGTTTATAAAAAATTTTCCGATGAGCAAAAAGTTTCCCTGAAATCTTTTTAAAATAATCGTTATCAAGTTTACTCTCACGCCTCTTCCGTCGTTTCCTGTTATTCTGGTGGCCAGCCGATCAGCTTACAGTCAAGCGGGGGCGGGCGGGACGTCAGCTGTGGGCGGTGTATTGATTTCATCGGCTTCAAAAATCACATGACCCTCGTTTATGTATATGACTGCATTTCCAGATCAGTCTCATTACTCAACTATCTCAATACAGAGCAACACGTCTCGCTGCCTGTTCCAATAGCTGTTGTCACAGCTCAGAAAGACAGTCTTTTTTTATACAGAAAATCATTATTGTAGCTGTGAAGGATATAGCTACATTAGAGAATTTTAGTTCTTATTTAGTTATAGAGAGACTTTTAAAGACATCTATTGCTGCGTGCAGCCGTGGGGAGGGGGGGTCAGAAAGGAGGGGGGATGATGTGCAACCCAGCCTGTCCTGCCCCGGACTGCCATTGAAATAGCAATTTTTGTCTTTTACACTTTTTCGCAGCCAGACCTCCCAAACTGAGGTGAAATTGTCCCTGTTGTTTTTCAGTTCTGTTGGTGTCAGTGCATCTCAGTTGTAGCAAATAGCCACCTTGTACGCAAATTGGGTTACAGATATTTTTATAGTAAACTGGTGCTTGTTGTCAGTGGTGCCCAAAACCCGCCATATCTAATCCATATACTTTTAAATAGGTTCTATTGCAGTCCATGTGTCTCAGTTTAGCACAAATAGCGCACTTGTCCGCAAATTTGGTTACAGATAGAAATATCTCTAACCAAATATAGTAACTAGCGCCTGTTGTCTGAATTGTGCAAAAACCGCCTTATCTCATCCGTATTAACTTTCTATAGTTGTATATTGCACTCCGTGCGTCTCAGCTTCAACTAACGATCGTACAAAGTGCGCTATTTGCGCAAAACTATCAATTGCTAGTCCTACTGGGGGCAGTTGTAAATCTCAGGGGACTGAAGGAAGAACACTGTTCACCCAGGACCGCATTTCATAATATCTAAAACTTGATAGAAAACAAAATCTGTTTCTAAGCATAGTGGGCAGATTGGAAATTATGAGGGATCCTAAGAAATACCCGTGATTTGCCGTCTTGCAGTACAGTTTCCAATAAGGAAAATGTTGAAAAAATCTTCTATACCTTTTTAAAATTTTTATTCTCTTTCTGAAACATGGAGCAAACTACAGGTGGTATGCGAGCAAAACAATGAAGTAGGACTGAGCTTGAAGTTCGCGAGAAGGTGCTCCTTCCACTTGCTGCGGACAACACACAAGCCAGCACATAGTCAGTTGCAGGACCGTCAGGCTTGTCATCGTTGGGTCGGTTCCCTGTGAAATCTCTCAGTAATTAAAGAGCGTTGCCAGTTTGTTTCTTCATTTGGCTAACAGCAACTTTCCATCCTTAGGTTTTTCATCCTCGTCCTCCAAGTCACGGCACTGAATAGGGGTCTTTTTCTTAGCTGTTGGTACAGGACAAGTTATAGTCAATATCCAGTTCAACTAAAATGGGGGGGGTGGTTGGTTCAATGACTACTTTCTTCCGGAATTTTTTAATCTGTGGGTCATGGGGTTTGGGGTTCATGCTGTGGGTACAGGACAGGGATAGTCATTGTCAGTTCAACTAAAATGGTGGTTCAAAATACTACTTTCTTCCTGACTTTGTGATCTGTGGGTCATGCAGGTTTGAGGGTTCATGCTGTGGTACAGGACTAGGGATAGTCAATGTCCACTTCACTAAACTACGGTTCAAATAATACTTTCTTCCGGCACATTTTTTAATCTGTGGGTCCTCTTAAGGGAATTTGTGTGGATTTTGGGGTCATGCTCGCATTAATGGACAGGGATAGTCAATGTCCATTTCACTAAAAAATAGTGGTTTCAAATTACTTGTTTTCTTCTGCACTTTTTATTCTGAGGTCCTATTAAGGGCATCTGTGCAGGTTTGGGGTGATGCCGCTGTAAAAGACAGGGATAGTCAATGTCCTGTTTACTAAAATAGTGGTTCAAATACTTGTTTCTTCTGGCACTTTTTATTCTGAGGATCCATCATGGACATCTTTGCTGGTTTTGGGGTCATGCCGCTGTAAAAGAAACCAATAGTAAAGGTCTTATTGAAAAAGCGTATTTCCTATGCTTCAAGGCCATCAAAATGAACAGCGGTTACTGAGTGTCCACACTCCTTGATCCACGTTCCAAATCAAAAGTGAGCAATTTCCTTCCACCCACACAAATTGACAGTAGAATGCAGGAATTTGAGACAGGGATAGTTGACCACACTGGACCATAGGTACCCCCAGTGCTGAACCTCCATGTTCCCGTTGGGACGTTCTGCTGCCACCACATATGTGACTAGATGTTGGTCTCTGGTACAAAAAGTGATAGGGGTCTCCTGCCAGTTCCCATGTGCCATTTCCAATACCGGCGTCTTGTTTTGTGTGAAAGGGGCACCTTTGATGCTGCTACCGCTGTACCCACTGTGGCTGTGCTGTCCTCATGTTTTTGGTTAGCCATTGAACATAATGAATTATTTTAGCATATGATTTTTTGTGTGTGACTTTTATAGCCTAATTGTCTTGCCTAAGATGTAGCAACGTATACGTTTTACTGTTGTGGAGTTAAATTCCAGCTTCCCTCACATGTTTGGGCGTAAAAATGGAAGTGGTGTTCCTCTCCCATAGACTTTAATGGTCATCTGCGATAATCGACTATCAACATGGTAATTGCCGATAACGACTATCGACTAGGGATGAGCGATTATAATCGACAAAGTTGAAATCAGCACTAGTGTTGAGCGATTGCGTTGGCTATCGAGATCGATCGATAGTCGATAGTCGGCCGCTATCAGACTAAGGTTTTTCGATATTGAGCATCGATTATGAGCGAGGGACCATTCAAAGTCTATGGGAGTGAAACAAAACCTTCTTTATTACACCCAAACAAGCGCTGGAGAAGTGAAAGATTAACATCACAACAGTCAAATGGATATGCTACATTCTTAGGCAACACACTTAGGTTATAAATGTGCACAGAAAAAAAGTCACAGACCATTTACTATCCATGTCTTGTACCACAGCCTGACCTTTTTAAACCTGCTTCACACACAAATTAAAAAAGTGCCAGAAGGGCAGTATGATTTGAACCATTCATGTTACTTGAAACTGACCATTGAATATCCCTGTCCTGGAACGCCAGCATGAGCCCCAAACTCTGCATGACCCCCACATTTAAAAAGTGCCGAGAAAAAGGAGTCTTTCAACCACCAATTTAGTTGAACTGGACATTGACCTATACCTGTCCTGGGCCACAGCATGAGCCCCAAACCTGCAGTCCCCCCCCCCCACCCCACATTAAAAAGTGCCGGAAAATGGAGTCTTTTCAACCACCTTTTTAGTTTCACTGGGGCACATTGACTATAACCTGTCCAGGGCACAGCTGAGCCGCAAACCTGCATGACCCCACATTTAAAAAGTGCGGAAAAAGGAGTCTTTCAACCACCATTTTAGTTGAACTGGACATTGACTATACCTGTCCTGGGCCACAGATGAGCCCCAAACCTGCATGACCCCCACATTTAAAAGTGTGCCGGAAAAAGAGTCTTTTAACACCATTTTAGTTGAACTGGGACATTGACTATACCTGTCTGGAACACAGGATGAGCCCAAACCTGCATGACCCTAAACATTAAAAAGTGCAGGAAAAAAAGGATTCTTTCAACTCACCATTTTAGTTTCACTGGACATTGACTTAACTGTCCTGGGCACAGCATGAGCCCCAATCTGCATGACCAACACATTTAAAAAGTAGAGAGCCGGAAAAATGGAGTCTTTGCAACCACCATTTTAGTTGAACTGGGACATGTGACTATTACTGTCCTGGGCCACTGCATGAGCCCCAAACCTGCATGACCCCCACATTTTAAAAAGTGCCGGAAAGGAGTTTTCTACCACCATTTTAGTTTCACTGGACATTGACTGATACCTGCCTGGGCACCACTGCATGAGCCCCAAACCTGCATGACCCCCACATTTAAAAAGTGCCGGAAAAACGGAGTCTTTCAACCACCATTTTAGTTGAACTGGACATTGATATACCTGTCCTGGGCACAGCATGGAGCCCCGAAACCTGCATGACCCCACATTTAATAAAAGTGATGGAAAAAGGAGTCTTTCAACCCCCATTTTAGTTGAACTGGACATTGAAAAACTATACCTGTCCGGCCACAGCATGAGCCCCAAATCATGCATGACCCCCACATTTAAAAAGTGCCGGAGAAAATGGAGTCTTTTCAACCACCATTTTAGTTGAAATGGACATTGACTATACCGGTCATGGGCCACTGCATGAGCCCCACAAACCTGCATGTCCCCCACATTTAAAAGTGCCGGAAAAGGAGTCTTTCAATCCCACCATTTTTGTTGTAATGCGACATTGACTATACCTGTCATGGGCTCACAGCATGAGCCCCCAAACCTGCATGGACCCCAACATTTAAAAAGTGCGGAAAAAAGGTAGTCTTTCAACTCCCATTTTAGTTGAAACTGGACATTGACCTCTATAACCTGGTCCTGGGCAAGCATGAGCCCACCAAACCTGCATGTACCCCCACATTTAAAAAGTTCCGTTTAAAAAAGGAGTCTTTCAACCAACCATTTTAGTTTCCTGGACATTGACTATACCTGTCCTGTGGCCACTGCATGAGCCCAAAACTGCATGACCCCACATTTAAAAAGTGCCGGAAAAAGAGTCTTTCAACCACCATTTTAGTTGAACTGGACATTGACTATACCTGGTCCTGGGCCACAGCATGAGCCCCAAACCTGAAGGACCCCCACATTTAAAAAGTGCCGGAAAAAGGAGTCTTTCAAACACCTTTTTAGTTGATACTGGACATTGACTATATCCTGTCCTGGGCAACAGCATGAGCCCACAAACCTGCATCGGACCCCACATTTAAAATGTGCCACGGAAAAGCAGTCTTTCCAACCTACCATTTTAGTTTCACTGGACATTGACTATACCTGTCACTGGGCCAACAGCATCGAGCCCCAACCTGCATGACCCCCAGCATTTATAAAGTTCCGGAAAAAAGGTGTCTTTCAAACCACCATTTAGTTTCACTGGACTCATTGACTATTAACCTGTCCTGGGCCACAGCATGGCCCCAATCCTGCAATGACCCCCACATTTAAAAAGTGCGGAAAAAGTGAGTCTTGTACAACCACCATTTAGTTTCACTGGACATTGACTATACCCTGTAATGGGCCCAAGCATGAGCCCCAGATCCTGCTATGTTCCCCACATTTAAAAAGGTGGGGGTGGGGGGGGGGGGGGGCGGAAAAAGGAGTCTTTAACCACCATTTTTTGTTGAAACGTGACATTGACTATACCTGTCCTGGGACAGCATGAGCCCCAAACCTGCATGACCCCCAATTTAAAAAAGTTCGGAAAAAGGAGTCTTTCAACCACCATTTAGTTTTCACTGGACTTGACTATTACCTGTCCTGGGCCACAGCATGACCAGGGCCGGAGTTACAGTGGGTGCGGTGAACAGCCCAGGCTGGCGTCAATCATCTTTTAACACTGGCAGGTTAAAATTTGCCTGATGACGCAGCACTCGAAAAATGTCGTGCGGAAGCAGCAGTGCGGAAGCGGAAGGGTGAGAATTCCAAGCTTCCTCTGTACACAGTCATACAATTCGAGCTATTTGTTTTAACAGCTATTTTGTACATGCAAGTTTTTTAGTACTTTAATTCCTAGAAAACACATTTTAAAAATAGGATGGAATCCCACCACTGTCTTTGTTTTCTTTTTTTCATTAGTATTAAATGGGTTGTCCTCAATAAAGGGATTGATAGCTATGTTAAAGATCTTGCAAAACAAGGTCATTTGCAAATATGTGTCCATTAACAGTGCGTCCTACCTATTCCTGTTTCTGACAGCACCATCACCTTGAGTGCACTTTGAACTCAATTGTGAAGAAACAAATGTCGGTTAGGAAACAACATTTTTTAGAATAGGACTGTAGTATAGCTGATGTCACAGCAAAAATGCCCCCAAAAATTCTCAAAGCAGTGGACCCTTGAGCCACACTTTAGTCAATTTGTGAAGAAACAAATGTCTGTTGAAATGAAAAACCATTTTTAGAATAGGGACTGTGTATAGCTGCATGTCACAGCAAAATGGCCCCCAAAAACTTCAAAGCATGACCCTTGTGCCCACCTTGTCAATTGTGAGAAACAAATGTCTGTTAGAAACACTCATTTTTTAGAATAGGGACCTGTAGTATAGCTGCATGTCACAAGCAAAATGCCCCAAAAATTCAAAGCATGACCCTTGAGCCACTTTGGTCTATTGTGAAGGAACAAATGTCTGTTGAAACAACATTTTTTTATAATAGGACCTGTTGCTACTTCGCTTGCAATTTCAAAGCAGCATGACCCATAAAAATTAATTAAAAATGACTTCTCAGCCACTGTTCTTTAAAAATTAGTGAGGGAGAAATGCACTTAGAAGCCACATTTCGTTCCAAAGGACATAATTATAGCTGTAATCTCACAGCAACATGACCCCAAAAAATTATAAATATGACTCTCAGCTCCATATTAAAAATTGTGAGGGAGAAATGCAACTTAGAAAGTCACATTTTCTGTTCCAAACGAGACCCTGATTTATTGTTGTTATATCACAGCACTACCAATGACCTCAAAACCTGATTGAAATGCCGAGAAAACTTTAGAAGATAAGATTAAGAAGTGAGTAATGGAATACGGTGTTGTCATCTGAAACCTTGCTGTCACTCTCTTACAGTCTCCTCACAGCAAAAAAAAGCAAAATGAACTCACTTTTCTTTTATTGGGAAAAGAGAATAAAACAATTGCAGTAAGAAATGATCATTTTAAAAAAAAGTCTCAAGAGGGACCATTTCTGTTTGAAAAGGAATATGAAGATAGGACTGGCAACTAACCGCGGTGACCTAGCTGGCATATTGGGGCCACAACATCATCGAGATCCATTGCCTGATTTTCATCTTTGATGACATGTCAAAAACGATCCCACATTATCTGTGGAAAGGCGGATGCGTTTGTTCTGTAATGTACTCCTCCAGCTTGGCTGAAGGTCGCATCCTCGATATGACGCTGGCGGTCTGGGCAGGACAACACCTCTTTGGCGTGAAGAGCCCTCCATACCTCCCACCCCGAGCCACATTACGCTCCATTTTGGATACCCAGAAGTCTATTGGGTCCGGAAACACATGCAAAATCATCGGTGTTGGAGACGCAGACTAGTCGTGCACCATGATACTTAAGCTGATCTATGTGTGTTGGATTGTGTGCCCACTGCATTGCCATGCGTTGGTGAGGTGGTAAACAAAGATTGCCAGAGGTCACCCATTAGGGCTTCTGCCGCCTTTGCCTGCTGCCTGCCGCTACGCCTACTTGGGCACCTCTTTGCAGTCACGTCGCTGATGGTTGTTCCACCGTGACATCCCCTTGGGGAACGTGGAATGCAGACGCAACAGATGTCTCCCCAGCCCTGATGATCACTCTGCACCTCGCACTACCCCTCTCGGCACTCCCCTCCTCTCTCACACACTCGCACTCCTCCTTTACTTTTATGTTGGGTGGGTGGAAGAGGAAAGCGTGAGTTTTGTTTTTGTTACCGGGGATCCAGGAGGGTGGCCACCCAGTAACTGTTGTTAATTTTGATGGCCTTAATGCGAGGATCATGTTCGAGGAAATGAGCATCAAGACTCATGTGAGAGATGGGGCCTTGATTTCAAGCCTCTGGGGCGAAGGAGGCACTAGCAACTGATCTCACCTTCATATTCTCCTCGCCTGTCCAATTCGCGTACAATCCTCTTTCAAGGCGGACGTCGGTAACATCGGTGTCTAGGAATAACCTCCTCTCCTCCTTCGGCATGCCTTGGCACTGACTTCAACAACAGCCCCTGACTTGCCTGAGATGAGCAACCCTGGAGCTGATGCGCCACCTTGAAATAGCTCTGGACTCCCCGAACCACTGCCTATGAGACAGATGATAATTGTAAAACCTGTAGGGCCTTGTGGATTTGACGGAGAGAAAGGCTCCGTGTCCGCATCTGTGTCCGTCTCATCCTCCACGGTACGCGGCGGGACACCTGTTGTTTCAGAAGTGTCCAGATACGTATACGTTCCAGAACTAAGGATTCACCATCAATGCTCATGCTGACAAGGGGGACATTGTCCGCACTGACACATTTGGTGGCTTCTTCAAAAAATGGCCACAAGCGATGGTGCAGAGCTCTTTCTCCTCTGCCCTATCACCTCTCGGTGGTTCAACACCCCGAGGTCCGTACCGCTGCTTGTCAGGCCATGTGTCACTTCAGTACTGCGTAATGGCAGCTGCTGCCTGCCACCCAATCGATGCGAGCATGTGGAGGGTGGAATCCAGGCGTGTTGCCACCGTCAACCTAATGAGCTCACAGCTTGACGGGGAGGCGAGATGACGCTGATACGCCAGAACATGGTGGGACAGAAGCAGGGTCCGCTGCGAACATACTGGCGGAGATAGTGCGAACCATTATGTGACATACTTTGTAGCCTTCCTCAGCTGGCAGTCCCAGACCCGGGGTATAGCTCTATTAGAGAAAGTTTCTGGAACGGGACAAGGTTCATGACATGTGCCAGCAAGGGATGATGAGTCCAGAACCTATCAGGATTGTAAGTGAGACGGCCAGCAGAATGTTTTGCCCGTTATCGCACACCACCTTGCCTGGCCCAAGGTTTCTTGTCACCCAGCCGCGCTCGGCTTCTCGTTGCTTAGAGCCGTCCACAGCTCCTGACTGTGTGTGGACGGTTAATCTCCAAGTGCTGGTTAATTTCAACACTGTCCTGTGTGTACTCCTGGAGCACCGCTGATGCCACCAGAGGAACCAGTGCGGAGGAAAGAGCCCCTGCACATCATGCCGGTTTCTGAAGAGCGTGCGCCGCTGCCTGAGAGCCACCGTCACCCCCAGGCGAGGACTCTCCACCCAGCTCACCCAGTGAGCTGTCACAGTCGTATATAGCGGCCGCTGCGCCGCTGCTTACTAGGTCCATGTGTCGGTGGTGTGATGGACTTTTTCCGGACACAGATGCAGACAACGCGCTTGGAAATTTTAGATGGACACGTGGCTGGCCAGGGCAGGGACGGTATTCTGGCAAAGAAATTGCCTCGCTCGGCATTGAGTATTGGGGGCCAGGCGAGGGCCGTTACGTGGGGAACCCAATCTGTGTCCACCAGACGAATAGGTAACATTTCAAGGCCATAAAGCCTGGGCATGCCGACATTCAGGACCTTGTTTGGCATTTGCGGATCGGTGTGGGTTAATGTGTTTACTTCTGCTCACATTGCCTGGAAGACAAGAAGGCTGGCTGCTAGACTGGCCGCTGTACGTGCGTGCCAGGTCGTCAAATGGCGGAAGGAGATGGGGTAGGATGGTCTCTGGTGGTGCTGTTGGTACTCGGGCGAATGTGGAGGCTGAAGCGAAGGCTGATCCCTGATCATGAATCTGAGAGACATGGCAAGCTGAGGAACGCTTGGTGGTGGACGGAGGATGGAGAGGCGGAGACCAAAGGGTGTGACAGTGGTTTGGAGGCCCGGACGTCGGTCTGGCTTTTTTGGCCAAGTGTTCCCTCCCATTTCAACTCATCATCGCTTGCATGTGACTAGACATGTTGGTGGTGGTTAAACCACTTAAGGTTCTTGCATCCTACTTAGGCGGTTTACGCAAAGGCGGCTCATTGATGACAATCGCTGGAGTGAATCTGAGGCTTGCTCAAAGAAGGCCCAGGCTTGGAGAGTCCTGGACCTTTTTGAACGGCGATAAGCAGAGGAGCGGGGTTTGCGCTGACCGACTCTCCCTTTTTGTGGCGGGACCCGTATTTGATCACCTAACCCATCGTGCTTCCTCCTCGTCCACTAGATGAATGCGCTCGCAAGCAAAATTCTGGGAGGGAAAGACCAGGATGGATCCGCAATGTCGTCTCTTCATCCTCATAAACACAGGTGGACTTGGTAGTCCGACTTTTCTGCTTCCAGAGCTGCGGGCTACAAGCAAGGGGCCACTGCACAAGCGTTGCCGAACAACCACCCGCCCGGGATTCTTTGCCGTGATGAGGACCAGCGACTTCCTTCACCTCCTTGCTTTGGCATCAGTAACTGGGCGTCAGAGCAGACTAAATCATCCTCTGATCTTTACATGCCTTCTGACCACAACCGCATTTTGTCATCAAAGAGGTCTCAGACAATGGGATTTATCCACAGTGGTGGGTACCACGGTGTTGACATTGGGTGCTTCATGTTGGACGGATGCTGATGATGCTGATGACGGGACATTGTGGCCGTGACTGCGAGGGACGAGAGGGTAAGAGCTTAGATGCAGTGTTGCCATTAACCACTGAACGGTCAGAATGGATAGACGATGTCGTCGGTATACTTAGATTCACAGGGCCCTGACCAGGCGATTGACAGGCCCTCGACGGTCCTGCAACTGAAGCATTCCGCACTGTCATGCGTGTTGTCGCCTCTAGCATAGTGGAAGGAGCACCTTCTCTCGATGACCTCTACCTCCATGTGCGTACCCCCTCTTTGCTCGCGTACCAACCTTGGCATTTCGCTCCATGTCAGAAAATTAAAAATTTGAGAAGGTATGGAATAGTTTTGGAAGTCTCTTATTAAAAGACGGCAAATCACAGCTATTCCTCAAATCCCTCTAAAAAAAAAATTGCTGGATTCAAAGAATTTAACTGTCTTTTCCTCTTCAAGGCTGTCTATCAACAAATCTCGGACCCTTGTTGTTTGTATATTCGGCAAAAGTCCAAAAAACACGTATTGTTATGTTTTGGTATAATAAACGGTATTTTTGGCACCGTTTTGCAATTCGACCGGTGAACTATGAATTGCTGTTTTAAGATTTACGTAGATTGTGATTTTTTATGCGTCATATGACACAAGACTGTGGTGTGCTGCAAGAAAGTTTCAGAAAACACGTAATGTTATGTGTGACTTTGATATAATAAACCGGCTATTTGTTTTGTTGTCAACCTTCAATTCACCTTGTGGTCGAATTATCTAGAATTGCTGTTTTAAGATCTTTCAGTTTAGATTGCTGCGCTTCAAATGAACAGTGCTGGAGTGCGCATAAAGTCAAAAAACACCGTAACTGTTATGTCTTTGATTAATAAACTCGTAATTTTTTGCACCTTTCAATTCAATGTGGGTGAATATAGGAATTGCTGTTTTAAAGATTTACGTAGAATGCTGCGTCAATGAACAGTGCTGGGTGCGCAAAAGTCAATCAATACGCATGTAACTGTGTGTTTTCGTACGATAAACGGTATATTTTTTGGCTCAGAAACCAAACTAACCTGTGCCTGACTATCAGAATATGCTGCGATTGTAATTTAAGTGCAAGGTGGATATATCATCAGTCACAGTGTAGATGGGTAAGTGAAATGAGCTGAAACACCTATCTGATAATGGTTATACTGTATAATAAAACGCTG
This sequence comes from Phyllomedusa bahiana, assembly GCA_025379985.1. Lineage (NCBI taxonomy): Eukaryota > Metazoa > Chordata > Amphibia > Anura > Hylidae > Phyllomedusa > Phyllomedusa bahiana. Next base: position 32,869 of record JAODAL010019644.1, read on the forward strand.
GAGTTTTGCAGCTAACCCAAAGAGACCTGGCAGGTTACTAGAATGATGTTTATCAATTTCAAGTTAAGGTGCACAATATCCAGGAAATATTTCAATAGCAAACTGTTATTAATAAAGATATTCCACTACCATGTCTACAATAATTCTTGGTGAACTTTTTCCAGTGGTTCTTTATAGATAGAGTTGTTCTTTAGTTCGCCCGCGGGCCCCCCCACCCCCCGCTTCCATCACCGCGGCGAGAATTTAACTGCGTGTAGATGTCTGCTTCTAAAATTGTCTCTAGCTAGCTACATAAAATCCTTACAAAATCTTCTATGTCTTAAGCTAAATTGGCAAGGATCCGACAGCTGGAGCGGTTTCTCTGTGCAGAAATAGATATATATTTCTGCCTGAGCTGTTTGGCCAGAGGCAGAGCGCAGGTCCTATCGCTATGAGACGCTGAGAGACACTGAGGCTGAAGATACAGGAACGAGATAGTTTCTACAGTAAAAACGAGGATCATGTGATTTTACCAGACAATCGCCACCATTAGACAACATACCAGTTATGACGTCGCACACAATCTCACCCTGCTCTATTCCTGTAATTCATTTGCTGCGCCAAAATTACAGGAGTGCGAAAAGGCGCGGATCTTGAATAGTAGAAAAATGAATGTCACTCGCATTTTAACCTAATTAATGAATGATCTGGAAAAAAATTTCGATCACCATAAAAAACCTTGCTCGATTCAACTAAGATCTTCGATTAGAGAATCGCTCACAACTAACTAATGTCAGCCACGATCTCTTTAGGTTCTGTGATCGGTAAATTTTTCTCAGATCACGCTCACCAATATATTTAGGTGACTAATCTGCACTTCCGGCTATTTTCAGCGCTTCACTGTCATTGAGAGGAGGCCACTGCAAATCGATACAGAGCATACCCGAGCCCCCCCTGCCGCCGTGAGGCTGGGTGTGCGCACGTCATGAATGTGATGTGTCTGGTTGTCACTCGGGCTATGGAAAAATACATGACCTATGTTTTCATAGAACCAGCACTTCCTGGTCAGTATCAGTGTTTCAGTGTCTATCAGTAGAGCAATGACGCTGGTGCAGTAACGTGTGTTCTCAATACAAGACTCAGCTTCAGATACAAAGTTCTCCTTAATTCATACAGAACAACTATCGCATTAGCTGCTGAACATTAGAAATAGGTATAGATTAGAGGAATTGCCCAGGCTCTTAGTTAGTTGACAGAGACACATTTAAAGGCATCTAGCACAGTGTGAACAGACAGCCCACTGGAGTGGGGGGGGGGTCTATATTGTTGCAGCCCAACTCTCGCTTTGAACCTGCATTGAAATGGCATTTTTTTTACCAATTTTTGAGCTGCACATCTTGCACCTGAGTGAAAATTGTACCTTTTATTTTGTGCATCCCAGTTTTGTTCAAAGAGCCACCTTGTAACATAAATTAGTGAAACATTATTTTCTAGTATAACTGTTGGTGTATTTCATTCGGTGCAAAAACCACCTTTTGTTATTCGTATAACTTTTGAATAGCTGATTTCATTTTGGTGCAGCCCAGTTTTGTTCAAAGGGCCACCTTGTATTAAATTGGAATCAGAAATTTTTTCTAGTAATGTTGTGTATTTCATTGTGCAAAAACCACTTTTTGTTATCATTTACTTCTTAAAATGAGCCTTATTTCATTTGTCAGCCCAGTTTTGTTCAAAGAGTCACTTGTACATTACATTGGATACAGAAACATTTTCTAGTAACTGTTGGTGTATTTCATTGGTGCAAATAAAACACCTTTTGTTATTTGTTAACTTTTAAATAGCTTTATTTCACTTTGGTGCAGCCCAGTTTTGTTCAAATAGCCACCTTGTACTTAAATTTGTAAACAGAAATTTTCTAGTAACTGTTGGTGTATGTCATTGGTGCAAAGAACCACACCTTTTGTTATTCGTTTAACTTTTAAATAGCTTTATTTCACTTTGGTGCAGCCCAGTTTTGATCAAAGAGTCACCTTGTACTTAAATTTGGATACAGAAATTTTCTAGTAACTGTTGGTGTATTTCATTGGTGCAAAAACCACCTTTTGTTATCCGTATAACTTTTAAATAGCTGTATTGCACTTTGGTGCACCCGAGTTTTGTTCAAAGAGCCACCTAGTACTTGAATTTGGATACAGAAATTTTCTATTAACTGTTTGTGTATTTTATTGGTGCAAAACCAACTTTTGTTATCCGTATAACATTTAAATAGCTCTATTGCCCTTTGGTGCGGCCCAGTTTTGTTAAAAGAGCCACCTTGTACTTAAATTTGGAAACAGAAATTTTCTAGTAACTATTGATGTATTTCATTGGAGCAGAAACCACCTTTAGTTATCCATATAACTTTTAAATAGCTGTATTTCACTTTGATGCAGCCAAGTTTTGTTCAAAGAGCCACCTTATACTTAAATTACGATACAGACATTTTCTAGAAACTGTTGGTGTATTTTATTGGTGCAAAACCAACCTTTTCTTGTCCGTATAACATTTAAAAAGCTGTATTTCACTTTGTTGCAGCCCAGTTTTGTTCAAAGAGCCACCTTGTACTTAAATTACGATACAGAAATTTTCTAGTAACTGTTGGTGTATTTCATTGGTGCATAAACCACCTTTAGTTATCCATATAACTTTTAAATAGCTGTTGTCACGTCCGTGCCATTTGGCCCTGGTCGCCGACCACCGCCGCGGCGATCATAACTGCGGCCTTGCCGCCTTTGTGTGAACACTTCCCTGTAGCCTCGTATCTTGATTGATTTCTGGTTGACGCCTTGGCCAGAAATCCTCCAGCACTCATAGGGGTTAATCAGCTCTCTGGATTGACAGGTTCTTCCACCTATCCTAGCTCCTCTACTTCCACCCTTTTCCTATATATAGCCACTGCTTCCTCTTCTCTATGCCTGCTATACTGCTTGCCTTTATAGTTAGCCTGTCATATTGGCGTTTCTCTGTGCTACTGATCTCTGCTTTGTTTCTGGTTTCTCCCTTTGCCTCACGAATCTGTACCGCACTGCCTGCCCTGTTATTTACGGCTTTTGTGTTCTTTGTTTGTTTGTCTCTGTCTGTGCACGCTGCTCAGTGTAGCCTTGAGTCTTTAGGTTGGGGCCGGCCTGTTAAAGGCAAAGGACAGAGGCTGGGATCAGTGTCAGGGCCCCACTTGTCCGTGTCTTGTGTGCGTCCCTGACCATCTCTAACATTATAGCAGGCCCATATTCCAAAAAATTCCCCGGCGGTTCAGGATGAACACCGATCTATCAGTTTCTGACCGCCTGGACGAATTAACAACCCAGTTTCAGGGCATGTCGGGTCTTATGTCCCAGATCTCGCTTCGTCTGGATGCTATGTCTACCCCAGCCCCTGATCCAGTCATCCCATCAGTACCCACACTTGCTCCTGGGCCTTTGGGACAATAATTTCAGCACAAACCTAACATGCAGTTTCCTGACTGCTTCGACGGTAACCCTGATAAATTTCGGACCTTCAGGGAATCTTGCTGTCTGTTTTTTCGGTTTTCCCATTTTTCCTCTGAAGCTGAAAAAGTTGCCATGGCGGTGTCACTCCTCCAGGGGCCACCGCAGGTGTGGGCACTAGGCATACCCCCCGAGGCCCCGGAATGGCGATCGGTGGACAAATTTTTTCTAGCACTGGGACAGATTTATGATGACCCCAATCGCCACTCGGCTGAGGATTATTGCTCTGAGTTCCGCCAATGGATTTCAGTAATTGGGTGGCCTGACCAACCCCTCAAAACCCTCTTTAGACAAGGGCTGTCCGAGGCAGTGAAGGATGCTATGGTCAGCCATCCTATTCCAGAGACTTTAGGGGACTTTATGACTTTGGCTATATCTATTGACCGGAGGTTGAGAGAGAGACGCAGGGAAAGGATCGGGGGGTCCACTGGGCAGTTCAGGGCTGACTCTCCTGTCCAACCTTTCTCTGCTGGTTCTGCTACTTCTCCTCCACTACCTTCGCCATCTCCCGCTTGGGGTTCAGGAGAGGAACCTATGGTATTGGGCTCCACGTCGGGTGGAAAACGCGTTGTGTTTCTACTGTGGAGAGTCCGGTCATATCCTGAGGAGCTGCCCCACCAGGCCCAAGTCTCCGTGAGAAAGCAACAAACGCCTGAAGAACGTCAGGAAGGATAACTCAGGCGTACAGGTACCCCCTAACTTGGATAACAAGCTTTCCTTGCCTGTAACTCTAATCTTCGGGGTCAAGAGTTTTGCTTGCCATGCCTTGATCGACTCGGGGGCTGCCGTTAATTTTATTAGCATGGCGGTGGCTAAAGCCTTAGGTTTAGAGCTAATTGCACTATGTTCTCCCTTTTTGGTTTCAGGCGCAGATTCTACCCCCCTAATGGAGGGAAGGATAAAATACCGAACTGCCGAAAAAACCCTGACTGTTGGATGCTTGCATTTTGAACTACTGTCGTTCTTTGTTATGGAGGGACTTACCATGGACATTATTCTAGGGTTACCCTGGTTACGCCTCCATAATCCGGTGTTTGACTGGAGGACTGCTGAGTTGATAAAATGGGGGAACTCATGTGGTGATCATTTGAAAACCGTACAGTCTTTGGTATGCTCCATAAACGATAACCATTCCATTCCCGATTTTGTCTCTGATTTCAAAGACGTCTTTGATGAGACCGTTGCGGACACTCTGCCGCCGCATCGGCCTTATGACTGTGCTATAGATCTCGTTCCGGGCGCGAAGTTGCCTAGGGGTCGTATTTTTAACTTATCCACCCCGGAACGAGAATCTATGCGTCAATATATTAAGGAGAGCCTGGAAAAGGGTCACATACGACCGTCTATCTCGCCGGTAGGAGCTGGGTTTTTCTTTGTCGAGAAAAAAGATGGAGGCCTCCGTCCTTGTATTGACTATAGGGAGCTCAATAAGATAACAATAAAAGACCAGCATCCCCTTCTCTTCTTAATCAGGTTGTGGGCGCCCAATGGTTTTCCAAAGTCGACCTTCGGGGGGGCGTACAACCTGATTCGAATCAGAGAAGGGGACGAATGGAAGACGGCCTTTAATACCCCTGAGGGGCATTTCGAATACTTAGTCATGCCTTTCGGTCTTTGTAATGCACCTGCCATCTTCCAACGATTTGTTAATGACATTTTCAGGGACCTTCTAGGTCGTTTTGTAATTGTGTATCTAGATGACATCCTCATATTTTCCCCGAATTACGATACCCATCGAGATCATGTCAGGGAGGTTCTCTCCAGGTTACGTCAGAATCAACTATGCGCCAAATTGTCTAAATGTTTGTTCGGAGTCCAGGAGATAGGGTTCCTGGGGTACATACTGAGTCCCAGTTCTATAAGTATGGATTCACAAAAGGTTTCTGCCATCACTGAGTGGGTACGGCCAACGACCTTAAAAGAGATCCAACGTTTTTTAGGTTTTGCTAACTATTATCGCAAATTTATAAGAATTTTCCCTGATTGTTAAACCCCTTACTGACCTTACTAAGAAAGGGAGTGACCCCACCTCCTGGGCACCAGAAGCCGAGCAAGCATTTGTTACTCTGAAAAAATGTTTTTTGTCTGCACCCATCTTGGTCCACCTGGACCCAGAACAACCCTTTGTTGTGGAGGTAGATGCATCCGAAACGGGTGTAGGGGCCGTCCTGTCTCAGGGGACTGAACCTTATACCAACCTCAGACCCATCGCCTTCTTCTCCAGAAAATTCTCTACCGCTGAGATTAACTATGATATTGGTAACAGGGAATTGCTAGCCATTAAATGGGCTTTCGAAGAGTGGAGACACCTTCTGGAGGGGGCTAGACATAGAGTAACTGTTCTTACAAATCATAAAAATCTTTTATATCTTGACAATGCTAAGCGATTGAACCCTCGTCAAGCGCGATGGGCCTTGTTCTTTACTAGGTTCAACTTTGTAGTAACCTACCATCCAGGGGCTAAGAATGTTAAGACCGATGCCTTGTCTCGAAGTTTTGGTATGAGTGACCTCTCAGAGGAGGAATCGGGGAATATCCTTGCTCCGGGAGTAGTTGTGGCTACCCTTACTACAGATTTAGTTTCTGCTATTGTGAACTCTAAAGGTTCGGTCCCACCTGGACTACCCCCCGGTAAACTTTTTGTTCCATGTCACCTTCGTTTGAAAATTCTGGAGGAGGTTCATGCCTCAGTTCTGTCTGGGCATCCTTGCATCGCGGGCACTGGATACCTTCCATCCCATACCTATTGGTGGCCTTCATGGCAGCGTGATGTGAAAGAATTTGTTACTGCTTGTGAGACCTGTGCCAGGGCAAAGGTACCCCGACGCCTCCCCGAGGGATTATTGTACCCCCTCCCGTTGCCCAATAGGCCCTGGTTTCACATCTCAATGGATTTAATCACCGATCTTCCCCCCTCCAAGGGTAGGTCAGTGATTTGGGTGGTGGTAGACCGATTCTCTAAAATGTGTCATCTCATTGCTTTGAAGAAATTGCCTTCAGCCAAACTCCTCGCTGATTTATTTGTCTGTCATATACTTAGACTCCATGGTATTCCCTCCAATATTGTATCTGACAGAGGGGTACAGTTTGTGTCGAGGTTCTGGAGAGCATTCTGTGGTAAATGTCCTTCTCATCCGCCTTCCATCCCGAGACTAATGGTCAAACTGAGAGACTTAACCAGTCGCTAGAACAATACCTCAGATACTACGTTTCGGAATGTCAGGAGAGGTGGAACGAATTTTTGCCCATGGCAGAGTTCGCCCTTAACAATCATGAGACTTCCTCGACCAAACTCTCCCCTTTTTACTGTAATTACGGGTTTCACCCCAGATATTCCGCCGCTAAAGGTTGCGAATCTAAATTCCCCAGTGTCAAATCTGCCGTTAAGCGACTGTGCACAGTCTGGGCTAGAAATCGTGAGACTCTAGAAAAAGCCCAAGCTCAGCAAATCAATTACGCTAATAAAAAACGCCGACCTGGACTTGAATATGTAGTCGGCGACAAGGTGTGGCTCTCGACTAAAAATCTCCGTCTTCGGGTGCCATCTACTAAGTTCGCTCCCCGGTTTATTGGTCCGTTCATTATCTCTGAAATTATTAACCCGGTATCTTTCAGACTCTGCCATCCTAGTTCACTCCGTATCCATCCGGTATTCCACAAATCTCTCCTAAAAAAGTACATTCCTTCTGTGGTCGGTCGCCCTCCTCCTCATCCTGTGGTCGTACAAGGGGAATTAGAATATGAAATAGAGAGTATTATCGACTCTCGCAGGGTTCAGATTGCCCTCCAATACCTGGTGCACTGGAAGGGGTACAGTCCGGAAGGACGGGTGTGGGTGGCATCTAGGGACTTGCATGCCCCCGAACTGGTGACAAAATTTCACCGAGCCAACCCATTCAAGCCAGGGGGATCTAAGGAGGGTCCAGTGGCCCCTCTCATAGAAGGGGGGGTACTGTCACGTCCGTGCCATTTGGCCCTGGTCGCCGGCCGCGGCGATCATAACTGCGGCCTTGCCGCCTTTGTGTCAACACTTCCCTGTAGCCTCGTATCTGATTGATTTCTGGGTCGACGCCTTGGCCAGAAATCCTCCAGCACTCATAGGGGTTAATCAGCTCTCTGGATTGACAGGTTCTTCCACCTATCCTAGCTCCTCTACTTCCACCCTTTTCCTATATATAGCCACTGCTTCCTCTACTCTATGCCTGCTATACTGCTTGCCTTTATAGTTAGCCTGTCCTATTGTTGTTTCTCTGTGCTACTGATCTCTGTTTCTGGTTTCTCCCTTTGCCTCACGACTTTGTACCGTGCTGCCTGCCCTGTTATTGACTCGGACCGTCCGACTATGGCTTTTGTGTTCTTTGTTTGTTTGTCTTTGTCTGTGCACGCTGCTCAGTGTAGCCTTGAGTCTTCAGGTTGAGGCCGGCCTGTTAAGGAGTCGGGTCCCCCAAAAGGCAGGGACAGAGGCTGGCATCAGTGTCAGGGCCCCACTCGTCCGGGTCTTGTGAACGTCCCTGACCATCCCTAACAGCTGTATTTCACTTTGGTGAAGCCCAGCTTTGTTCAAAGAGCCACATTGTACTTAAATTTGGATACAGAAATTTTCTAGTAACTGTTGGTGTATCTCATTGGTGCAAAAACCACCTTTTGTTATCTGTATAACTTTTAAATAGCTGTATTTCACTTTGGTGCAGCCCAGTTTTGTTCAAAGAGCCACCTTGTACTTAAATTACGATACAGAAATTTTCTAGTAACTGTTGGTGTATTTCATTGGTGCAAAAACCACCTTTAGTTATCCATATAACTTTTAAATAGCTGTATTTCACTTTGGTGCAGCCCAGTGTTGTTCAAAGAGCCACCTTGTACTTAAATTACGATACAGAAATTTTCTAGTAACTGTTGGTGTATTTCATTGGTGCAAAAACCACCTTTAGTTATCCGTATAACTTATAAATAGCTGTATTTCACTTTGGTTAAGCCCAGCTTTGTTCAAAGAGCCATAGTACTTGAATTTGGATACAGAAATTTTATAGTAACTGTTGGTGTATCTCATTGGTGCAAAAAACACCTTTTGTTATCCGTATAACTTTTAAAGAGTTGTATTTCACTTTGGTGCCGTCCAGTTTTGTTCAAAGAGCCAACTTGTACTTACATTAGGATACAGAAATTTTCCAGTATCTGTTGCTGTATTTCATTGGTGCAAAAAACACCTTTAGTTATCCGTATAACTTTTAAATAGCTGTATTTCACTTTGGTGCAGCCCAGTTTTGATCAAAGAGCCACCTTGTACTTACATTTGGATACAGACATTTTCTAGTAACTGTTGGTGTATTTCGTTGGTGCAAAAACCTCCGTTTGTTATCCGTATAACTTTTAAATAGCTGTATTTCACGTTGTTGCAGCCCAGTTTTGTTCACAGAGCCACCTTGTACTTAAATTTGGATACAGAATTTTTTTAGTAACTGTTCTCGTGTGCCATTGCTGCAAAAAACGCAATTTCTCATCCGTGTAACTTTTGAATAGTTTTATTGCGCTCGGTGAATCTTAGCTTTGCGCAGATAGCGCACTTGTATGATAGTTTGTTGAAAACTATCAATTCCTAGTCCTACTGGGCAGTTGTAAATACCTGGGACTGAAGGAAGAACATTGTTGACTTTGTCTTACGGTTCTTCCACCAGACCACATTTCGCAGGTATTCGCTAGAAACAATTCAGTTTCTAATCCTAATTGGCTGTAGGAAATTAGAGGGATTTAAGAATAGCTGTGTTTTGTCGTCTTTCAATAAGAGACTGTCAAAAACTCTTCCATATGTTTTTAAATTTATATCTTTCTGAACATGGAGCGAAATGCAGGTGGTAAGTGAGCAAAGAGAGGTGTAGGACATGGAGATAGAGGTACGAGAGAAGGTGCTCCTTCCAGTGCTGGCGACAACACGCAAGCCAGCGTATCTTCGGTTGCAGGACTATCAGGTCTGTCATCGCTGGGTCGGTGCCCTGTGAATCTCAGTAACGAACAGCGTCGCCAATCTGTTCTCAGTGGTTAATGCAACCTGCATCCAGCAGTCTTACCGCCTCGTTCTCCCAGTCACGGCCACATATGTCGTCATCAGCATCGTCAGCATCCGTCCAACATGAAGTGAAGGCAGCCCAAATGTCAACTCATGTACCCACCACTGTGGATAATCCATTTTCTGAAGACCTCTTTGATGACAAAATGCGGTTGGGGTCAGAAGGCATTTCAAAAGATCAAGAGGCCAAAGAGGATGATTTTGTCTGCTCTGACGCCCAATCGCTGATGCCATCAGAGGAGGAGAAGGAAGCCGGTCAATCGGCAAAAATCCCGGGCGGTCGGCAACGCCTTGCAGTGCCTGTTGCTTGTAGCCCGCAGCTCCAGGATGCAGAATGTCAGGGTGAGGAACTAACCTGTGTGTGATGATGATGACGACATTGCGGATCCAACGTGGTCTTTTCAGCAGAATTTGCTTGCGAGCGCTTCATCACTGGACGAGGAGGAAGACGATGTGGTAGTCCAGTACGGCTCCCGCCTCAAAAAGGGAGAGGGCGGTCGCACAAGTCCGCTGAGATTATTCCACCAGCCACGATCAGCGGAAACACCGCTCCTCGCTTATTGCCGTCGAAAAGGTCCAGGACCTCTCAAGCCTGGGCCTTTTTCGAGCAAGCCTCTGATTCACCCAGCGATGTCATATGCCGCCTTTGCCGTAAACGCATCATTAGAGGGAAGAATCTTAGGTGTTTAACCACCATCAACATGTCTAGTCACATGAGTTGAAATGGAGGGAACACTTGGTCCAAAAAATACCACACCGATCCCGGGATTCCCACCATTCTCACACCCTCTGTCGCCGCCTCCTCCTCCTTCGCCACGACTAAGTGTTCCTCAGCTGCCCATATCTCTCAGAGTCATGAGCAAGGATCAGCCTCCGCTTCACCCTCCACCGTCGCCCGAGTACCACCAGCACCACCAGAGACCCATCCTACCCCTTCTCCTTCCACCATTTTGACGACCTGCACGCCGTACAGTGGCCAGGCTAGCAGCCAGCCTTCTGTCTACCAGAGTTGGGAGCAGAAGAAACACTTGAACCCAAACCATCCCAAAGACAAAAGCCTGAATGTCGGCATTGCCAGGCTTTTGGCCTTGGAAATGTTGCTTTTCCGTTTGGTGGACACAGATGGGTTCCCCAACGTCATGGCCCTTGCCTGCCCCCAATACCAGATGCCGGACAGGCATTTCTTTTCCAGAAAAGCCGTCCCTGCCCTGGCCAGCCACGGGTCATCTAAAATTTCACGCGCATTGTCTGCATCTGTGTCTGGCAAAGTCCATATCACCACCGATACATGGACTAGTAAGCACGGCCAAGGCCGCTATATCTCAGTGACAGCTGACTGGGTGAGCTGGGTAGATGTCTCTGGTGGTGACGGTGGCTCTCAGGCTCGGCGCACTCTCCTCAAAACTGCAGGGATGGTGCAGGGTTCTTTCCCCGAAGGTCCACTGGTCGCATCACTCGCCCAGAGAAACCAGGCCGTGTTGAAATTAATCTGTCTTGGAGACAATCAACACACAGGTCAGGAGTAGAGATTAGCGATTGCGTCAACTATCGTCATCGGATCGATAGTCGATATCGTCAATTATCATGCCGATATCCGATAATAGATAATCGACGATGACCATTAAAGTTTATGGGAGAGGAACAACACCTTCATTCTTACACCCAAACAGGGGAGGAGAAGCTGGAATTAACATCCACAACTGTAAAATGGATATGTGCTACATCTTAGGTAACACAATTAGGCAACAAGAGTCACAGAAAAAAAATTACAGACTATTCACTATCCCTGTCCTGTACCACAGCATGACCCTTAAACCTTCATGACCCACAAATTAAAAAGTGACAGCAGGCAGTATTACTTGAACCACCATTTTAGTTGAACTGCACATTCACTATCCCTGTCCTGGACCGCAGCATGACCCTTAAATCTACATGACCCACAGATTAAAAAGGGCCGGAAAAAGGAGTCTTTCAACCTCATTTTAGTTGAACTGGACATTGACTATGCCTGTCCTAGACCACAGTTTGACCATCAAACCTGTCTGACCCACAGATTAAAAAGTGCCGGAAAAAGAAGTCTTTCAACCACCATTTTATTTTCACTGGACATTGACTATACCTGTCCTGGGCCACAGCATGACCCTCAAACCTGTCTGACCCACAGCTTAAAAAATGCCGGAAATAGGAGTCTTTCAACCACCATTTTAGTTGAACTGGACATAGACTATTCCTGTCCTGGGCCACGGCATGATCCCCAAACCTGCATGACCCCCAGATTTAAAATGTGCCGGAAAAAGGAGTCTTTCAACCACCATTTTAGTTGAACTGGACATTGACTATACCTGTCCTGTACCACAGCATGACCCCCTAAACCTGTTTGACCCACAGATCACAAATTGGCACTATGCTATTTTGTACAGTGACTGTCATTTAGTATATTTTTTGGTAACTGATATTTGTTTACAGAATTTATTTAGGGAAGTTTTATAAAAAATTTTATAGTTTTACATTATTATCATTTTGCTTTTTTTTCAAGTGTGATAATATACAAGACACACCCCTTCCTGTAGGTATTTTTTACACATGTAGATGTGTTAATTCGTTCGTACACCCCATAAGTAATAAAAATGTCCTAATCATCCACAAAACACTTCTTAGTTGAGAAGACATTTACCCTCCTGGCTTCTGAGAGTGATTCAGCCAATGAATTCATTGGTTTCATTTTTCCTCCAAATCCTTCTTCAGTGATTAGGGACAGACTCCCCTGGAGATCAAATAATGCAACCCCATAGTGACTCCAGCCCCAGAAAATTTTAAGTCTCAAATTGTGCAATTTGTGTCCAGCCCTGAAGCCCTTTTGGACACTACTTAACCTCACTGAAATCACCTTTTTCAAAATCTGATTTTTTAGAGAAATTTGAAGCTCTCCTGATTGCCCGGTGAGAGCCAGTGCTGCCGTCAGTCATCTGTTAACACAGAGGTCCAGCTGCCAGGGCCAGACTTACAGTGGGTGCGGTGAAAGCCCAGGCTAGTGTCTGTCATCTAGTAACACGCAGGTTCAGCTGCCAGGGCCGGAGTTACAGTCGGTGCGGTGAGAGCCCAGGCTGGCGTCCGTCATCTATTAACAAGGTAAAAATGCCCTTATGACGCAGCAACGAAAACAGTCGTGCTGAAGCAGAGTGCGGAAGCAGAAGTGTGAGGTAAGACCTCCAGCCTTCCTCAGTACACAGTCAAGACCTGGGTAGCGCTTGCCCCTCCGTCTGAGTGCGGACCAATTGAGCTTCACTTGGAAATGCTGGTGGTTGACGCTCCTGTTCCACCCAGTTGCCCTTTTTCTTGACATTATTTTTCTCGTTTTACTAAACGTGCTGGAGGAAATTGTCTCTGTTCTTTGTTCTCTTTCCGTGCTCCATACTCCATGTCCTCTGAATAACCTACATCTGGTCAAGTCTTCCTGTACCTCCCTTATACAATTCAGAGAAATATTTGTACCAGTTATTTTGTACATGCAAGTTTTTTAGTAGTTTAATTCTAGAAAACACATTTTTAAAATAGGATGGAATCCCACCATGTCTTTGTTTCTCTTTTTTTTAATTGTATTAAATGGGTTGTCTCACTACAGGGATTGCTAGCTATGTTAAAGATCTTGCAAAAACAAGTCATTTTGCAATTTATGTCCATTAACAGTGTCCTAACTATTCCTGTTTTTGACAGCACCATGCCCCATAAATTTCAAAACATCACCCTTGAGCCACTCCTGACAATTGTGAAGAACAAATGTCTGTTAGAAACCACATTTTTTATAATAGGACCTGTAGTATAGCTGCATTTCACAGCAACATGCCCCCAACAATTCAAAACATGACCCTTGAACCACTGTTGACAATTATGAAGAACAAATGTCTGTTAGAAACCACATTTTTTATAATAGGACCTGTAGTATAGCTGCATTTCACAGCAGCATGACCCAAAATTTTTTAAAAATGACTTCTCAGCCACTGTTAAAAATTATGAGGAAGAAATGCCACTTAGAAGCCACATTTCTGTTCCAAAGGACCATGATTATAGCTGTATCTCACAGCACCATGACCCCAAAACCACTGACAATGCGAAAAAATTCTAAAGATGAAGTGAGTAAATGAAATACTGTTTTTTCATGAAACCTTCTACAATTGGTGTCTTTTACAGTCTCCTCACCGCAAAACCAGCAAAATGACCTTTTGGGAACTGAGAATAAAAATTGCAGTAAGAAATGATCATTTTAAAGAAAAAATTTCAAGAGGACCATTTCTGTTTGAAGAGGAAGGTGAAGTAGACCGGCAACTAATCGGTGATCTCGGCAATTGGGGCCACAACATCATCAGAGATCCATGCCTGATTCATCTTGATGAAAGTCAAACGATCCACATTACCTGTGAAAAGCCGGATGCGTTTGTCTGTAATGACTCCTCCAGCTGTGCTGAAGGTCCACTCAGATATGACGCTGGCTGCTTGGCAGGACAACACCTCTATGGCATGGCGAGCGAGCTTGAGCCATTCATCCATTTTGGATACCGAGAAGTCGATTAGGTCCAGAACATATCTAAAAACATCGGTGTTGAGACGCAGATAGTCGTGCACCATGATCTTAAGCCGGTCTCTGTGTGTTGTATGTGTGCACTGCATTACATGCGTTGGGGAGGTGGTAAATAAAGATTGCCAGAGGTCACCCATTAGGCTTCTGCCACAATGCCTGCTGCTGCTGCTTCGCACTCTACTGCTGTCACGTTGCTGACATTGTTCCACCATGACATTTGAAGAGCGCGAAGCAGACAAAACAGATGTCTCCAGTTGATCAATAAGCACGGTCTCCAATTCCTGCATTTTACTCTCTATTTGGGTGGGTGGAAGGAAAGTGCTGAGTTTTGCTTTGTACCGGGGATTGAGGAGGGTGACCACCCAGTAACTGTTGTTCATTTTGATGGCCTTAATGCGAAGATCATGTTGGAGGAAATGGAGCATCCAAGCACTCATGTGAGAGATGGAGCCTTGATTCCCCAAGCCTCTGGGTCGAGGGGCACTAGCAAACTGATCTTCCTCATCTTCCTCCTCCGCCTCAAATCCGTGCAAACCTCTTTCCAAGGCAGGGACATCGGTAACGTTGGTGTCCAGGAATACCTCATCCTCCTCCTCCTCCTAAAAAAAGGTGGGTTTTGCACCTATGAAGTACACCTGCAGTTACTAGAAAATGTCTGTATCCTAATATAAGTACAAGTTGGCTCTTTGAACAAAACTGGGCTGCGCCAAAGTGAAAAACACCTATTTAAAAGTTACACGGATAATAAAAGGCGGGTTTTGCACCTATCAAATACACCTGCAGTTACTAGAAAATTTCTGTATCCTAATATAAGTACAAGGTGGCTCTTTGAACAAAACTGGGCTGCACAAAATAAAAGGTACAATTTCACCTCAGGTGCGAGGTGTGCTGGCCAAAAGCTGGTAAAAAAAAAAAGCCATTTTAATGCAGGTTCAAAGCAGAGTGTGGGCTGCACAATATACAGTCTCCTTTTAAAAGCCTGCCTGCCTGTCTGTGTGTGTTCGCCCGCATCCCCCCCCCCTGCGCGCAGCTGTACAGCGCTAGATGCTTCTTTAAAAGTCTCTGTCTAACTAACTTAGAGCTGAAATTCTCTAATCTACCTATGTTCTAATGTTCACAGCTAAAAGCATAGTTGTCTGTATGAATAAGGAGAACTGTGTCTCTAAGCTGAGCTGAGCTGAGCTGTATTGAGAGAGACCTAGCACACGTCCTGCTCTTGTGAGAGACACTGAAACACTGATGATGAACAGGAAACGCTGTTCTATGCAAAACGAGGTCATGTGATTTTTCCAGCCGATAACAACCATACACATCACAGTCATGACGTCGCACACCCAGCTCACCCTGCTCTATGCTCTAAGCTGATTTGCTGGCTCCCAAAATGACAGGAAGCGCCAAAAATGGCGCAATAGTAATAGATTATGTGCAGATTCTCACCTAAAATATCGCGTGATCGGAAATTTCCGATCAACCTAAAAACCGTGCCGATTTCAACTTTGTCGATTATAATCGCTCATCCCTAGTAATGGCTGATATAATCTGATGCATAAGGCATTGGTGTTTGGAAATCCTGGCCGACCCATGCCTGATTAATCTTGAAAAAAGGTGTGTCTTTTCACAATTCGGGTAGACAAGCGAGTTCTCCTTGGGGTAACTATGGCCCCCGCGGCACTGAACACCCGCTCTAATGCCACACTACTGGCTGGGCAGGACAGCTTCACCAGTGCAAACTCGGCAAGTTGCGGCCACACATCCACTTTGGCTGCCCAGTAGTCCAGTGGATCTTCGATGTGGGGTGGCAGAGTGCTGTCCAAGTAGGCCACCACCTGCTGGTTCAGGTTCTGCTCCAGGTCCTGCTGCTACTGGTGAGTACCCTCCTCACTAGGCGGGTTAAGGAAGCTGTCCATCAACGACTCCAGACTTAGGCTGCTGCTGATGGAGCTTGTACTGCTCCTACCACCCCCACCCCCCACAGCAGCCGTGGCAGTGGTACGTGAGCGATGAGGAACCCCCTGGTCAGAACTTTCAGAGGATGGCCAATGGCGCATATAGGCATTGTCCAACTGTCTACATAGGATGTCTCTATAGTACTTGAGTTTGTCCTCCTTCTCAGCAGGTGAAAAAAGGCTCCCATTTTGGACCGGTAGCAAGGGTCCAAGAGTGTGGAGAGCCAGAAGTCCCTCTGCCGGATGGAGACTATTCAGCTGTCACTAGCCAGGAAAATCAGCATGCTGCATGCCATCTGCGCAAGTGACTCTGAGGGACTCCCTGCCTCCATCTCCACTGTATACTGCCACGGTGTGTCTGGGTCATCTGTCTTGTCTTCCTCATCTCCCTCTACCTTCTCTTGATGCTCCTGCTCCTCCTCTCCTGTCACCTGAGTAGAAAAATCACTCATTTCACCAGACACTGCTTGTGCTCCAATGTCATCCTCCTCCAGTTCAGTCCCCACCGGACTCATGTGGCTGTGAGATGTAGTCGCCACGTCTCCATTGCCCTGACCAGACAGATTTTTCAGCATCTGTTCCAGGACATGAAGCAGTGAAATGACGTCATTCATCCCGTAGTCCTGCCGACTGACAAATAACGTGGCCTCCTCAAAGGGCCTGAGCAAACGGCAAGTGTCACGCATGAGTTGCCACTGGCTGACATCAAAATTACACAGGGGAATACTCCTGTTCGCTTGGATCATCAAGAAATCATTAATGGCCTTTCTCTGTTCATACAGTCGGTCTAACATATGGAGGCTGGAATTCAAACAGGTGTAAACATTGTATATCAGCCTATGTTGGGCGTTTGACAACCAGATTGAACACGTGCACCATGCAGGGTACATGGCTCAGCCCTCCTCGGTGCAGCGCGGACACCATCTTCCTTCCACTGTCTGTCACCATGGTTCCGATTTTCAGTTGTCATGGAGACAACCACACATTGATTTTGTGTTGCATGACGCGGAGCAGTTCCTCCCCTGTGTGACTTCGTTCACCCAGGCAAACCAGGTGTAGAACTGCGTAACACCACTGTGCCCTGCATATGTGGTATGATGGAGCAGCACTTAGACTTGTGGATCCTGAGGTGGTGGTAGAAGAGGAGGCGGACATTGGCGCAGCATCAGCAGTTTTTCAACGTGGAGGAGAAAGTGACGACTCCTGTCCAAGCTGCTGGTGTGGCTGGGCAGGAAGCACATTCACCCAGTGGGCCATAAAGGAAATGTACTGTCCCTGACCGTAGTTACAGCTCCACACGTCCGCATTGCCGTGCAGCTTGGAGGACACCGATAGGCTCAAGAACTGGCCCACCTTCTGTTCTACATATTTGTGCTAGGCTGATACTGCCTTTTACGAAAATAAATTACGGCTTGGGACTTTCCACCTTGGCTCGGCACAAGCAATTAGTTCTCTGAACAGTGCAGAGTTCACCACTTGGAAAGGGAGGGACTACAGTACCGAGTATGAGTAATGTTGCTAGTGCTATATAAAGTGTTACCTATTATTTCCAACTATGCTTGACAAAGGGGGCGTGTCCTACCCTCGAAACGTAGCACCTTTGGACACTACAGACATGACCAGGCTGTAAGTTGTCTCGCCCTAATCTGATGAGGACATGCTTTGTCCGTGGAAAGCTACTGCTTCAACTCGTCCTACCCGTTGTAAGAAGAGGTGCTGATTGAAACAAGTGGTGATATCAGCTACATATCTGGACTTCAGGTCATGTAAGAAATACATGCAAAACTGTTATTTGATGAATATTTATGTGCTAATTAGATAAAGTTATTAAAGCAACAAAGAAAACGTTATACGTGGTGGATGATATTAAATTGAATGATGCATTTGGCAGGTTGGGTCCTGCGCTACCACTATTGACCAAAGTTCTAACAAGTGTCATTTTCATAAGCTTTGACTGTCTATTTTAACTCATTTGCTGACACTATACAGACGAATAATGTCCTTTGAAAAATATGCCACTATTACAGATAAAAGGGCTGAGATACTCATACTCTCGGACAATGAGAGGTTACAGCTCTTGCAACAAGCCGAAAAGGCTGGGCTGGAATTCAACAGGTGGTTTACCCAATACTGATTTACAGAAAAGACTCGAACAGCTCAGGAAAAAAGAGTTAAATTTACATCTACATGCATCAACACTAACCAAATATTTAAAAGTCCAGCGTATACAGAGAGGTCTGAGAAGCTCCTTTATGCCAATCCTATTATGTGATGATATCCAATACCAAGAGAAGTGGTTTGCACTCAGTAACAGGTATTCACTGGACTTAATGCTAATGACGGTACAACACTTGCAACTGACAATTCAGGGAATACGCAATAAAATAGAGACTGAACTAAAGGAAAGTCTGAAAGAAACATTTGCCAAGTTACAAGAACAGATTGATATTAATATGATTAAGATAAAGGAACAACTTATGCAAGTGAAATTAAAGAAGTTCGAGAGGTATATGAGAGACTCTCAGCAGAATAAAGTTCACACATGGGCCACTGAACGAAATTATAACCGTAGGACATGGCGTGGAGATAGAACACGATCAGATAATTGGTCAACAGAATCTGAAGGAACAAATCAGAAACAGATGACATTGAGATCATCTTATAAAAAGAATGAGAATAATTCAGCTCCTTTTGTAAAGGAAAATATGGATCCAGAGACAATAAGTGGAGAACAATCGGAGGAGACAGAGGCCTCCACGAAACCAAAAGGGACGTACCATCAAAAAGAAGAAATAAAAAGTTTAACTGTTATTATATCTACTATAGAGTTAACTAAAACTCAGTGTTCTGTTATTAATAAAGGTTTAAGCTATGCACCTAGTAGTCGTCAACCAGTATTTAACGTTCATACTGATTTTTATAAATTTTGCCGTACAATGATATTGAGGATTTATTTTGGAAGAGCTGAAGGGAAACGAAGTGCTATTCAGAAATTATATAAGAAAAGTAAATTTGATCCTGATATATCAAGTCCAATGTTTGAGACGTTTCAACAACTTGTTAGAAATGAGGTCACAAAAAAATGGAATCAAGTTAGAAGACCTAAAAGGGATAATTTATCTAGGGAGGAACGATCTGCTTTGAGGGATCTACAGAAAAGACGGAAATATTGATATAAAGAAAGCAGACAAGGGTGGTGCCACGGTAGTTATGGATAGGGACTTATATATCAAAGAAGCAGAGAGACAACTTCAGGATGTAGAAGTAAATGAGAAAATGAGAAATGACCCAACAGATGAGATTAAAAAGATCATTGATGAGTTGTTGATGGAGGTTATGACAAAGGGATTAATAGATAATAACACTCGATTATTACTACAAGATGAACATCCACAGGTACCAATATTGTACCTTGTGCCGAAGATCCATAAATCATTACAGAGTCCCCCTGGTCGCCCCATTGTGTCTGGAGTGGGATCAATTTTCCAGCCGATTGCCCCTTTTGTAGACACTTATTTTCAAGATATTGTCAGACAATTACCCCGATGTTTGAAAGATACTAGTGATTTCTTAAATAGACTTAACCATATTAACATGATAGATGGTGCTTTTCTATGCACCTTTGATGTCAAAAGTCTCTACACTAACATTCCAGTAGAGGAAGGGATGGAAGCTGTTAGGAATAAGTTAATATTAAATCCCAAACTTTCAAATGAGGTCATTGCATTCCTGATGGGTCTTCTTGACATCATACTCAATAGGAACTATTTCAGATTTGGGATGGATTTATACTTCTATTTCTACCTCGATTTAGTCCCCTGTCACTCCAAGTTATGCAAACATCTTAATGGAAGCTATTGAGTCTAAATATATCATCCAGAGCAGATGGGCCCATAATCTGAAACTCTGGTTGCGATTCATTGATGACGTTTTCATTCTGTGGACAGGGTCTAGAAAGGAATTGAACTTATTTTTGGAGTTTATTAAGTCAATACATCCATTACTGGAATTTACTATGTCTTTCAGTGAGTCTACTATTAGTTTTTTAGATGTAAAGGTTATGGCTAGGAATGGTAAAATGGAGACTACTTTATATACCAAGGAATTGGACCGTTAACAATTTATTACATGTTGATAGCCAGCATGCTCCTAATGTCATCAGGGCCATTCCCAAAGGCAAATTCATCAAAATGAGAAGGATTTGCTCATCTGATGAAGAATATGAAGGGAATAGGTTAACACTTATTGAGAAATTTACGGATAGGGGTTATCCCCGAGAAGAGGTTATTAAGATTAGCCTCGAAGTAGGGAAGATGAAGAGAGAAGACCTATTAGTACAAAAAAGAAAGGTGGATTAAGTGCGACTTAGTTACTTTTCTATCTACGATGCACATGCTGAATTAGTTAGGAAATCTATTTTGAAGTTTTGGTATATCGTTCAAAATGACCCTAAATATGGGCACTTGTTCCATGATTGCCCTAAATTTATCTACCAAAGAGGGAGGACAATAGGCAATAGCTTTATACACTCAGATGTTAAAAAGAAACAATCTCGTCAACAGTTTTTACGCACACAGAAGAAAGATACTTTTCCATGCTTGTCCTGCCAAAACTGTAATGGCATCATTAAGGGTGATCAAATTTCACATCCGTCAAAAGGGTTACTCCAGGGTTATTTTACATGCAACTCAAATAATGTTGTATATCTCCTTAAATACCCTTGTGGTAAGCCCTACATTGGCCAAACATCCCGTAATATACGTGTTAGATTGAACGAACACATATCACAAATTAGGTGGTTTCAAACTAGGATAGCTAAGGGAACAATAGAGAAAGATCAACAGTTGGATAAATGTAGTAAAAAGAATCTTGGTGAATCTACAGTTGCCAGACACTTTCATGAAAAGAGACTGTCTCTGTGTTGAGATGGTGTGTGCTCAAACAAATTGAGGGCTCAGATGCAGAACAGATTAAAATACACCTATTACAACGAGAAGTGTTTTGGATTGTTAAAATGGAGGCCTTAACTCCAAAAGGTTTAAATGAAGAATGCCAATGGAATGCTTTTCTTTGTTATTACCTCTCCTTAATGTCTGTGATGTCCAGGATTCAGCCGGGAGGTCAGCCGTTGCCAGTAATGCCTTGGAATCTGTTTAGTAAAGGTGCACATGCGCCAAATGCATTAATGAAGTGTATGCTTCCATGGTTATTGCGGGCATGGCCGTTCTCCCGTATGGTAACTTAATAATGAAGTTTTTTTGTACTTATTTTGTAAATGTGATGTTTTTAAAGTTTGTAGTTTGTATTTATGTATATATGCAATTGAAATGAGTAATGTTGTTAGTGCTATATAAAGTGTTACTTATTGTTTCCAACTATGCTTGACAAAGGGGGCATGTTCTACCCCCGAAACGTAGCACCTTTGGACACTAGAGCGTGACCAGGCTGTGAGTAGTCTCGCCCTAATCTGATGAGGATGTGCTTTGTCCGTGGAAAGGGGCTGCTTCAACTCGCCCTACCCGATGTAAAAGGAGTGCTGATTGAAACAAGTGGTGATGTCAACTACATATATGGACTTCAGGTCACGTAAGAAATATATGCAAAGCTGTTATTTGATGAATATTTATGTGCTAATTGGATAAAGTTATTAAAGCAACAAAGAAAACATTATATGTGGTGGATGATATTAAATTGAATGATGCATTTGGCAGGTTTGGTCACTACCACTATTGACCGAAGTTCTAACAAGTGTAATTTTCATAAGTTTTGAGGGAATGCAGTACCAACAACTTGGACAGGAGCATGGTAAGCTTCGGCACCTTAGGATGGTTGGACGCATACTGCTGGCGCCATGAGTGGCAAGGAGCAGGAGCATCTGGACCGGTAGATGATGGGAAAGACAAACAGCTCCCTTCAGCAGAGGTGGTGGAACCCAGACCACATAGTAGTTCTCTGGCTGAAATGGCATGCATGTCACTGGGTGCTGCTGCTGTTGCTGCGGCAGGATGGACCACCACATCTGAGACACGTTTCTCCCAGGCCACTGGATGGTGATGCTGCATGTGTTGACGCAGGGCCATGGTGCCAACATTAGCTCCCTGGCCACGCTTCACTTTCTGCCCACAGATTCTACATATACACATGTTCGGCTCCTCCGGTGTCTTGGCAAAAAACTGCCACACCGCCAAGTAGGTGATTTTACCGCCAACGCTCCACACGGACTGACTACTACTGCCGTTGCCTCGATGAGCCCCTGTGCCGCTACTTTCTTGGACCTGCGAAGCAGATGGTCTACCCCATGGACGTTTGGCTCCTGACCTCACATTGCTGCCACCCTGTTGACTCACGGCCACACTACCAACTTGCTGACTGCATCGCTGCCTGACGCACAAGCTGACACCCTCTTCTTCAGACAATGATGATGAAGCCCTTGCTTCACCCAGCTCCCAAGTACGATCGGCTACATCGTCATCGATAAGTGTTTGCCCGTCACTGCTGTCCTCCTCAGCGGTTTCGGTATGCAGAGCCTGACCTCTCACAACATAACCTCCCATGCCACTCTCCACATCACTACTTGCCCGACTACTGCATGAAGCAGCGTATGTCTTCCCCTACCTTTTTCTGCCAAGTAGCTGCTGACTGTCCTCAAATAGTTTGTCCTCGCTGTATAGTGGCACAGAACCCAGACCACATAGTAGTTCTCTGGCTGAGGGAAGTGAACGGGACAGAGGCGGGTTGTGGACAGGTGAGGAACCCTTACCTGCTCCTGGGCCATGCCAACTAAGAGTTGTGTTTAACGAACCCAAAGACTCTTGGCTGGGGTTGTCAGATGTCATCTGGGAAGAAGTGAATGACCTAGTAAACCAATTAAGAACCGTTGGCTTGGTGATCAACACACGGCCGCTAGATGACAACGATAGCTCTGGTCACCCCAGCTGCGTCGTCCCCTTAATGTGCTGTGACCTGTGTCTGCTCCAGGAACATTTGTGTCACTGCCACTCATGTGTGAAGGGCCTGCCACCTCTCTTTCTGACATACTATTTGATCAAAAAATCAGTTTAATGAAGATGTCTGTATATGATAAATACACACCCTGTATTTGACTCAAAATTACCCCACAAACAAGAGGATAAATTAATCCTTGGGTATAACATACCCTACAGAAATAATAAGATGGAATTCATGCGTATATGGTGCAGAAATACACACACCCTGTATTTGACTCAAAATTACCTAACAAACAAGAGGATAAATTAATGATTGGGTATAAAATAACCTACAGAAATAACCAAATGAAATTTGGGCTTATATGGGGCAGAAATACACACACCCTGTATTTGAATCAAAACTACCCAACAAACAAGAGGATAAGTTAACCCTTGGGTATAAAATACCCTACAGAAATAACCAGATGGAATTCAGGGCGTGTATGGGGCAGAAATACACACACCCTGTATTTGACTTAAATTCCCCCACAAACAAGAGGATAAATGAGCCCTTGCTATAAAATAAAATAGCCTATAGAATGATTGAGATGGAATTCAGGCTTGTATGGGGCAGAAATACACACACCCTGGATTTTTAGGGAGAATCCCCTACAAACTGAAACAAACAAAATAAAAAACACAGTTTCAGGTGTGTATATGACTCACACTTGTGAAGGTCTTTCACCCCATTAGCTCAAAAAACAGGTTTTTCTGCACAGAGTGCATTATAGTGCTGCAGCAGATAGATGCTTGTGGCAGGAGACACACTGACAAGTGTCAGAATTTAACATGGCGTCCATATTTATAGGGCTGTGACGTCACAGAAGCCCGCTGGTTGCTGATTGGCTTCATGTCTGCACATGTCATTGAGGGCGTTACTTTCTTCCTCCTATAGTTCTCTGCCCCATGTCATGCCATGTGCTCGCAGCTATTTTAAAAAAAAAGACAATTCGCTCCCGCGAAGTACCATAAACTTCGCCTTCGCCTTCATTAGAATAGATTTGCCCATCTCTAATATTACGCCATTTATTTATTTTTTATGGAATTCACTGTATGGTATAAATTACATGTTATGTTTATTCTGGGGGTCGGTGTGTGTCCAGTAATACCAAGCCAGTACCCATGGACTTGGGACCCTGACCGGCTACGGACTGTCTATGTTTACACGCAAGTAGCACTAGCCTGTGCACAAAGATTATTGTTATGTTTTTAAGGAACTACAATAAATGAATGTTTTACTTACTATCTAGCATTGCTGCAATCCTTGTTTCTACAGCCGCATGATTGATGGGAGAGAGGGATACTCCCACTAGCAGCTGATGCTATCGTAGCAGTCGTAAGACTTTCAAATTGCCACACTTTGATATTTGCAAGTGTCAGAATTTAACATGGCGTCCGTATTTATAGGGCTGTGACGTCACAGAAGCCCGCTGGTTGCTGATTAGCTTCATGTCTGCACATGTCATTGAGGGCGTTCCTTTCTTCCTCCCATAGTTCTCTGCCCCATGTCACGCCATGTGCTCGCAGCTATTTTAAAAAAAAAGACAATTCGCTCCCGCGAAGTACCATAAACTTCGCCTTCGCCTTCATTAGAATCGATTTGCCCATCTCTAATATTACGGCATTTATTTATTTTTTATGGAGTTCACTGTATGGTATAAATTACATGTTATGTTTATTCTGGGGGTCGGTGTGTGTCCAGTAATACCAACTCTATATGGTTTTTATTCTGTTTTACTCCTTTAGCAAAAGAAAAAAAAACAGACTTTTTGGTTCCTGTCTCTTCGTCTCACCGCTCCAGCGGCCACTCCATTTTATGCCTTACTCCTCCTGGCTGATGTATGTGCTGGCCCCTCTTTCATTATAACTGCTACTGTGCTACATTTATTCTCACCTGTTAAGCTACATACAAATGTCATTTGACAAAGACTCTAGCTGAAACGTCAATTCATCTTGACATCTTGTATCTGACACTTGTACACTTGATGTTCTCATTGTGCAGTATTGTAGATCTATATCCAAGATTTCTTGTATAGTACACTTTTGTAAATAAAAAATCACTTTATTTTCAAGCAAGTGGTGTGCCGTGGATACTTCTACTATTGATGTGGCATGTAAGGTTAGGTTCACATCGCATTTGACCATACTGACAAACATGTACATTCTAACAGATACACTAAACATATCCCATACATACACTATTTTTAGCATACGTTTGACATCTGTTTTTTGCTTTGTTTGGTATTTTAAACTAGCTTCTCTATTGGCTGTCAAACGTTTTTCCCTGCGATTTGTTTATATTCTTATAACATATGCAAATGTAGACATATACACAAGTATAAGTTTTTCATTGACATGTAACGTGTTTCTCTACAATTTAGCAATGTGTAGCACCCTGTGTCTTCTGTCTGTCAAAAAAAACAAAGGACACATGATGTGATCTCATGAAACAGATATGTAAGACATATACTATAGTAATATGTCCAGCCATACAAGTCAATGCATATGTTGATGCACATATTTGGGTACACGTAAAAAAATAAATAGAACCAGTACGTCAGACTAATGAATTACCGGGATATGAACAGAGCCTAACTGTGACAGACTTAAAGGTATTTTAACATGCCATATCTTCGGGGCGTAATTGTAATTGCGCTGCAATGCGCCTGGAGTACGCATCTCTCTGATGTTGGAGCCTGTATGGTCAGGCCAGATACAGAGCATCAGCATCATATGTCAGAGAATCCCATTCACTGCAGGCCCCCAGAGATACTATAAGCAGCAGAGATGGTGGAGCTCCACACAGCCTCATATGATGGCACCGGAAGCATACCCCTCATCCTGGTCCTGCACATATTATACATTTATGGCATAGTCTCTGGATATGCCATAAATGTTTGATATTATAATTATATTTTTCACCCTATACTATCCATGCAGATTATTACTATTCTTAATATGTAATTTTAGCCTCCACTATAACCCTAGTAAAGTGAGCCCTGAAGGGGCTAATTATCACCCCCTACAGTAGTTGTAACAGCTTCCACATATTACTGAGGTAACAGTAGAGGCTAAAAGACATAGTTGCCAAGCTTCCCATTTTGGGCGGGACGTTCCCGCTAATGGGGGTCACCTCCCCACCCCCCCCCCACCCCCCAGGCAAGGTTAGCGAACCTCCCGCCGCCACCAGGCAGCGGAGGTTCTTTAAATGAATGCGGCGCTGGAGTAGCGTTAGAAGGCTGCTCCTGCGCCACCTGGGCCATTCCTAAGGGCGGTTCTTACTGACTCAAAGTGGCCGCGGCCGCATGGAGTCGGTCAGCAGCTGCACGCAGAGGCACTACAAGGCTAAAGGGGAATCTACCTGGCTAATGGGGGCACTGCCTGGCTAATGGGGGCATCTGCCTGGCTAAAAGAGGGCATCTACCTAGTTAATGGGGAAACTGCATGTCTAATGGGGGCATCTGCCTGGCTAATAGGGGCATCTGCCTGGCTAATGAGGGCATCTACCTGGCTAATGGGGGCACTGCCTGGCTAATGGGGGCAGCTGCCTGGCTAATGAGGGCATCTACCTAGTTAATGGGGAAACTGCATGTCTAATGGGGGCATCTGCCTGGCTAATAGGGGCATCTGCCTGGCTAATGAGGGCATCTACCTGGCTAATGAGGGCATCACCTGGCTAATGGGGGCATCTACCTGGCTAATGGAGGCATCTGCCTGGATATTGGGGGCACTGCCTGGCTAATGGGGGCATCTACCTGGATAAAGGGGGCATCTGCCTGGATAATGGGGGCACAGCGTGGCTAATGGGGGCATTTACCTGGCTAACGGGGGCATCTATGTGGCTAATGGGGGCACTATCTGGCTATTGGGGCCATCTACTTGGCTATTGGGGGCATCTGCCTGGCTATTGGGGGCATCTACCTAGCTAATGGGGGCACGCCCTGGCTATTCGGGGAACTCCCTGGCTGCCAGGAGCAGCTACCGGGCGATTGGGGGCACTACCTGGGTAAGGGGGGCTCTACCTGGCTATTGGGGGCACTACCTGGCTTTAAGGGGCACTACTTGGCTGTAATGGGCACTATCTGGCTATTGGGGACAGCTACCTGGCTACAGGAGGCTACTACCTGGCTACAGGGGGTTACTAGCTGGCTACAGGGTTCAAATAGGGCACCGAGATAACTACCTATTGGGGCACAGTTTGGCGGTATCTCCAAGCTCTCCTGGATGCTGAATAGACCATGCAACATTCCAGGGAAGCTGGGTGATGCCAAAAACCCTAATTTAGCTTTCTTCCAGAGCCATAATACAGTAAGGTGGAGTAGGGTGTGGCTTTTTGAAGGGGGCGTGGATCACAAATAAGATGGACGTGGTCATGCAAATTTTTTGGTGCGGCTGCTTTTTTACTTTCAAAAGTTGGCATGTATGCTAAAACAAGACATCCAGGCTAGTAATGATCTATTTGGATACTATGGGTTGAAATACAGCCCATGACCTGCATACAGATCATTACTAGCTTTGCTGAAGTTCAGCCCCTATTATAACTTAATTCAGTGAACCTAGACAGTGAGGCTAGTAAACTCACCAAACAATGGATGTGGGATCAACCCGTGGGAGCTGTACTGGCTGTTAAAGGAGACTGTGACACATGGTCTCTAGCAAGTGCCATAGTCTCTAGCAAGTGCCGGCCCTGCGCAGAACACTGTGCACTGTCAGGAGGTAGTACAGCCTGCAGCCCAGCTGAGGAGCTTGTGTGCGGAGCGGCCGCCGCAACTGCAGTCCCGATGCTAACTACAAAAGCAGGAATGTGTCAGCACCCCTTAATTGTCTCTCTTCTGTGACATTGCAGCCTTGATGTCCGCCGCTGCCAGTATAGCAGCTTCAACATTAAAAAATCACACCAAAACGGGACAGGCAGCCCACAATGAGAGCAGACCGCCGGGAATCTGCCCGGTAGGGCATATAGCCAATCCGGGCCTACACGTTACTACTTACCCCAGTCTCCACTTGGACTCTAGGGCTCTGCAACACTTCCGTGATGTTCATCATGGCAGTGTAAACAGAGTAACTATGGATATTGGAGGAAACTCCTAATGGATAGGGAGGCATACTGGATCCTTACTATGGATATGGGTTTTTGGAGAACTGGGCTGACTTCTGTCTTGGCTACAGGCTGTATGCTAGGGACGGGCTGCACCTAAATGGGGAGGGTGCAGCTGTATTGGGGGACAAAATAGCCAGGAAGTTGGAGGAATCTGTAAACTAGGGATTGGGGGGGGGATAATTATAAAGATAGCGTGCAAGATAATGAAGATAGAGAGCTGGTAATTAGGAATAAAACAGGGGTGGAGTGGAGGGGGGGGGGTGTAGCAATAGTTAAAAAGAACAGGGAGAAAGGAATAAAAAGTGAAAAATCTCTAAATTGCATGCTGACCAATGCCAGGAGTCTGACCAAAAAAATAAATTTACTAAAATTACTAATAGCTGAAGAAAAATATGACATAGTGGGGATAACAGAGACATGGCTGGACGAGAGCTACGACTGGGCGGTTAACTTACAGGATTACAGTCTATTAAGAAGAGATCGTAAACATCAGAAGGGGGGAGGTGTATGTTTCTATGTAAAATCCTGTTTGAAGCCAACCTGCGGGAAATATAGATACAATTAATAAAAAATTTTGGAATCATTATAGGTAAAATACGGGGGGGTTAACAACAATAATATAATTCAAAAAAGGGGCCCTGCTATAGGCCCCCCAAATAAAAACAAAAACCCAGGAAGAGGTACTCCCCCAGGCAAATGATGGGGCCCACCCAAATCAGAATAGGTTGCTATTATGGGGCCCGGGTTGTTAAACGATTATAATCGACAAAGTTGAAACCCGGCAGGGTTTTTTTATTTTTGATCGGAAATTTTTCCCGATCCCCCGGCGATAATTTGGGTGAAAAAAAAAATTGCGCATAATCTATTAAATCCGCCTTTTTCCCGGCGCTTCTGTAAATTTTGGGGGCCCAGAAAAACCCCCTTAGAGAAAAGAGGGGGGTGAGGGGTGTGCGAACGTCATGACTGTGATGTGAAAGGGTTTTTTTGGCGGGAAAAATCACATGCCCTTTCGTTTTTACAAAAAACAGCCCCTTTTCCTTTTCCCACCCATAAAAAAATTTGTTTTGGGGTCTCAAAAAAGGGGCAGGACGTATGTCAGCTTTCCCCCTTAATACAGCTCAGCAACAAAAACTTCTCTTTGTTCAAAAGAGAAACCCAACTATGCTTTTACTGGAACATTAAACAAAGGTAGTTTAAAGGGGAATTTCATTTTTAATGTTAGTTGGGCGAGATTTTTGAAAAAAAGCATCTAGCGCTTTCAGCCTGGGGGGGGGGGGAAAGGGAAGGGGGGGGGGAGGGGGGGGGGGTGGGGGGGGCGAAAAACATGGAACAGCAGGCAGGCTTTGAAAGGAATTGTATATTTTGTATTTCCAGACTGTTTCAATCAAACATTAAAATGCCATTTTATTACCATTTTTTTTGGGTTTAAATTTGGGAAAACTTTTTATGTTGGGGCACCCTTTTATTTTAAAAATTATTAGGAAAACAGAACTTTTTTAGTAACTCGGGTAAATTTGTAGGTGAAAAAACCCCCCTTTTTAATTACCCCTAAAAATTTTAAATGGGTTTTTTTAAATTTTTGGCGAAAGCTCAGTTTTGTTCAAAGACCCCAACTTGAACTTATATTAGGATACAAAAAATTTTTCTAGTAACTGCGGGTTTAAATTTTTTGGTGCAAAACCCACCTTTTCTTATCCGTATAATTTTTTAAATAGGTTTTTTTCACGGCCGGGCCCATTTTTGGTCAAAGACCCTTTTTGGACTTCCCAATAGGATAAAAGAACTTTTCTATCACCGCATTTTTTTTCATAGGGCAAAAACCACCTTTTAATTATCCGAAACAATTTAAAAAAGGTTTTTTTTTCATTTTTGGGCGGGGCCATTTTTTGTTGAAAAACCTATCTTGTACTTAAAATTAAACCTTTACAGAAATTTGCTAGTAAATTGCTGTTTAAAATTTTATAGGTGCAAAAAACCACCTATTATTAACAGCCCCCAAAAATTTTAAATTTCGTGTTTTTTTTTACTTTGGCGTAGCCCAGTTTTGTTCAAAAAAACCCACTTTGTACAAAAAATAGGATACAGAACTTTTTCTAGTCACCTCATGGGGTATTTCAAAGTGCAAAAACCACCTTTTTTACCGTATACATTTCAAATAAAGGGGTTTTTTTTTTTTCTTTGGGTGGCCCAGTTTTGTTAATAGAGCCACCTTGTAAATTAAAAAAATTTTAAAACAGAAAAATTTTGTAGGGTTTTGGGTTGGGGTATTTCATTGGTGCCCAAAAAAAACCGTTTTTTTTAACTGTATAAAATTTTTTAAAAAGCGTATTGCACGTGGGGCGGCCCTAGTTTTTTTTTCCAAAAAGCCACGTTTAACGACAAATTTTCTAGCAACTGTTCCGTTTGTCATTCCTGCAAAAAAATTCAATTTTTTTATCCAGAAAATTCTTAAATAGTTTTATTGCGCTTTTTGAATCTCATTTTGGGGGGCAATAGCGCACTTGTATATAGTTTGGTTTAAAAAATATCAATTCCCAGTCCACTGGGCATTTTTAAATCCCTGGGAAATGAAGGAAGAACACTGGGTTAAAATTTTTTTCTTAAAGGTTTTTTCCACCCCAACCGCAAATTTTACAGGAATTTTCGCTAGAAACAATTTTTAGTTTTTTTAATCCCCAAATTTGGGTGGGGGAAATTTTGAGGGATTTAAAAAATAGCTGTGATTTGCCGTCCCCTTTTTAAAAAGAAACTGTCAAAAACTCTTGCCCTACCCTTTTTTTAAATTTTTATCCCTTTTTGAACATTTGGGGCGAAATGCAGGGGGGTAAGCGAGCAAAGAGGGGTGTAGGACATGGAGTTTGAGGGATGGGGAAAAAAGGGGCTCCCCCCCATTGCTGGCACAATACGAAAACCAGAGAATCGTCGGTTTCAGGACCGTCAGGGCCCGGCACGGGTGGGTCGGGCCCTGTGAATCTCAGTAAAAGAAAGGGGTCGCCAATTTTGTTTTTCTGCAGTGGTTTTTAAAGCAACCTCTCCAGCATTTTATTAAACCCCCTCCCCCCCCCCAGTCAAAGGGCCCAAAAAATGCGTCATCAGCATCCCCACCCCCGTCCCAAAAAAAGGGAAAGGGGAAAGGGAGCCCCAAAAGTCAACTCGGGTTTCCCACCCCCGTGGATTAAAAACCATTTTTTTTGAAGACCCCTTTGATGGGCAAAAGCGTTGGGGGGCAAGGGAAGGGATGTTTTAAAAAAATCAAGAGGCCAAAGGATGATTTTTGTCTGCCCCTGACGGCCCCGTTACGATCCATCATAGGAGGAAAAGGGAAATTTGGTTTAATCGGGAAAAATCCCCCGGGGGGTCGGCAAAAGCCTTTTCAGTGGGCCCTTTTTCCTTTTTAGCCCGCAGCTCCTGGGTGCAGAAATGTCAGGACGACCAAGTCACCTGTGTTTTATGGGTTTATGAAAGAACACATTGCGGAAAACCAAAAGTGGTTTTTTTCAAACAGAAATTTGCTTTGCCCAAGCTTTAACACCCGGCCAAGGAGGAAACGAAGGGGGAATTTTCCCTTAAAAGGGTCCCGCCTCAAAAAGGGGGAGGGCGGTCGAAAGAATCCCGCCGGGGATGATTCCCGCCACCAATCAAGCGGAAACACCGGGCCCCACTTATCGCCGGCGAAAAGGCCAGGAACCCCCTTTAAGCCCCGGGGCCCTTTTTCGACAAGCCTCTGATTTACCCCCGCGATGACATAAAAACCCCCTTTGCCGTAAACGCATTTGTAAGGCCCAAAAAACTTAGGTTTTAAAAAAACCAAACCCCCAAAATGTCTAGCCCCATGCAGTGAAAACATGGGGTTGAAAAAAAGGGAAAAATTGGCCAAAAAAGGCCACACCGGGTGCCCCGGGCCTCCAACCACTGTCACAAAACCCCCTGGTTCTCCGCCTCCTCCGCCCCCACCAAGCGTTTCCTCACTGCCCCTGTCCCCCAGAGTCCCTGATCAGGGATCAGCCTCCCCCTTCAGCAAACCCGTCGCCCGAGTACCAAAACCCGCCCCCACCCCGAGAAAACCCCCCAAATTTCCCCCCACTCCTTTCCCCCAAGTTTGTCGACCTGCAAAGCCCTTTCCCGCGGCCAGTCTAGCAGCCAAACCTTTTGTCTTCCAGGGTTTTGGGGGCAAAGAAAAACATTTAAAACCCCAAACCTTCCCCCAAAGCCAAAAGCCGAATGCGGCATTGCCAGGCTTTTGGCCTTGGAAATGTTGCCTTTTTTCCGGGTGGGGCAACCCGATGGGTTTTCCCCCACGAATGGCCCCTTCCTTTCCCCCCCCAAAAACCCGATGCCGAGCAGGCATTTCTTTTTCCAAAAAAGCTGTTCCCTGCCCTGGCCAGCCACCTTTCCCCCCTTAAAATTTTAAGCCGTTTTCGGCATCTTGGGCCCGGAAAAGTCCATCCGACCACCGACACATGAAAATAGTAAGCACGGCCAAGGCCGCTATAAAAATTTTGTGAACGCTTACTGGGGGGAAACTTGGGGGGATGTCTTTTGTTTGGTTTACGGTGGCTCTCCCGGCCCCGACGCAAAAACCCCTTCAAAAAACCCCAGGGGTGGTGCAGGGGTTTCCCTTTCCCCCCAAGGGCCCCTGGTGGCAAAACCCCGTGCCCAATAAACCAGGCCCTGGTTTTAAAAGAATCTGTCTTGGGGGACCCTCCACAAAAAAGGTTTAAGACTGTTTTGGGGGGCTCTCCGCAAAAAGACCGAGCAAAAAAGGCTGGGTGAAAAAGGGAAAAATTGTGCCAGGCAAGGTGGTGTGCCCCATAACGGTTTTGAAAAACTGCAGGCCCCCCCTTAAAAATTTTTAAAGGGGGAGCACATCCCTTGCCTGGCACACCAAGGGGAACCTTGTCCGGGCCCCGAAAAAATTTTTAAAACATACCCCCCCCGGGGCTGGACTGCCTGCCTGAGGAAAAGGGTTTGAGGTCCGAAGGTTCCCCTCTTTTTCCCCCTTCGCCACCCCGCTATCGTCCGCCTGGGCTTTTTAAAAAAATTTGGGGAGACGTCACTCGGGCCCCCCCCTGTCCAAATGTTTCAAATTTTGACGTGGCAAACACGCTGGAATTTCCCCCCTCCCCATGCTCCAGCGATTGTGGCAAACGCGCAATGGCCCCTTTTTTCCCGTAAGAAGTAACACAATGGCCAACAAGCCAAAAGGTGCCCGGAAACCTTTGGGGGGTTTGGAGGCCCGGTGAAAGAGCTCTGAAAACCCTCCTTGTCACTTTTGAAAAAAGCCACCAAATGGTCATGCGGACAATGCCCTTTCTTCAGCATGAAAAATTGAGGGGATCTGTTCTGGGGAAAGAACGTTGGACAAATCTGAAACATCAGGGCCCACCCCGCCGAGGAGGAGACGGAACCCCAGATCGGACAAAAGACCCCCTTTTTCTCCCCTCGGGAAACCCCCAAGGCCCCACAGGTTTTTACAAATTTTTTCGGTCTTCATTGGCAGGGTTGGGGGCCCCGGGGCTTTCAGGCAGCACCTAACTTCAGGGTGCATCATCTGAGGCAAGCAGGGCTGTTTGAAGCTTGCGGAGGAAGGGGAACGAGGAGGAGGATGAGGTTTCCGGACACCGAGTTACCGATCCCTCCTTGGAAAGAGGTTGGCGCAATTTGGGAGGCGGGGAGAAGATGAGGAAGATCATTTTTAAATTTTGCCCTTTCGACCCAAGGCTTGGGAAATAAAGGTTCCATTCTACATGAGTGTTTGGGGATCTCCATTTCCTCCAACATGATCCTCGCTTTAAAAGGCCAAAAAACTGAAAACATTTTACTGGGGGGCCACCCTCCTGATCCCGGTACAAAACAAAACTCAGCACTTTCCTTCCACCCCCCCAAATAGAGGTAAAATGCAGGAAATGGAGACCTTGCAAATTGATCAACTGGAGACATCTTTTCGTCTCTTCAGGGTTTCTTCAAATGTCATGGGGGAAAAACAACGTCAGCGACGGACAGCATAGAGGCCAAGTAGCCGTACGGAGCAGAAACGCGGCAATTGGCAAAAAAGCCAAAAGGGATGACCTCGGGCATTTTTTTTTTACCACCTCACCAACGCACGTAATGCAAGGCACACATAAAAACAACAGATACCAGTTTAAGTCGGGTGCACGACTATCTGCCTCTCAACACCATTTTTTTTGGATTTTTTCCCAACCCAATTGACTTCTGGTTTCCAAAAGGGGTTGAATGGCCTGAGCTCGCCCCCACGCCATAGAAGTTGAAAACGGCGGGTAGTGGGTAGCAACCCTGGGAGCTAACTGCCGGGAACGAACTAAGTACCCCATTTTTCACCAGAGCCGCCGCAAAGCGGGATGGCTTCGCGGGGTGAGGCACCAGGGCGTCCCCCCGACGGACTTGCTTGCGATGGGGGCCGAGGTGCAGCGAGGGCAGAGTCATAGTCCATAAAGAGTCGTGGGCAGGCAGAAGGCAGGGAGGCGGCAATGGTTTTTGGGCGTAGACGGCACGAAGGTCAGGGCCCCCGGGGGAAAAGGGGGCGCAGTCGAGAAACTAGCAAGGGGCTGTTGGTAAGGCAGAAAATACTTTTGGAACGTTTTCTCTGGGGACGGGGCAACATAAACCACAAAAAGGGAAATCCTGCGACATCACAATAATAGGGAAGCCCGGCAAGCAGCCAAAAATTGGGCCCGGCCCTTTTAAATGCACAAGGACAACCGCGGGGCGCTAAGAAGGGCCCCGTGCGCCCGGCCGGGAGGGGGGCCCAACAGAGCAGGGCGAGGTCAGGTGGGGTGAATGGAGCGGGGCCCCCGCGCCCCCCTGCGGCCCCAGCCACCCTCCCGGGCAGGGATCCTGGGGAAGGGCACGGGGGCGCCCGCGGCCCCGGGCCGGAGGCGGCGCCACCCCCACAGAGGTGTTTTCCTGCCCCGCAGCCAGCGGAATATCTGAGCGGAAAACCTTCAGCACAAGCTGGAGGATATTACAGACAAACGCATCCGGCTTTCCAAAGATAATGTGGATCGTTTGACTTTTTAAAAAGAGAATCAGGCAAAGACCTTCCATCACCAGGAAAACCTTTACCCCTGATGGTCTTTTATGGCCAAGATGCCCTTGACCCCCCAAATACATCGGAGGGTTTACCACCGGAGAAGGAAAACGCACCTTTCGGAGAAACGGTTCAAACCGGGGTTTTTAGGGGGAGACGTGGAAGGCGTTAGGAATCCCAAGAGAAGGGTAGGAGAGCTTGTAGCACACTGGATTAAATCTGACGGAGCACTCTAAAGGGTCCCAGAAACCGCAGACCCAATTTTAAGCTGGGGGCAGGGGCGTACTGTCTGGAAGGGGCCACACCTTTTCTCCTGGGTGAAATGGGGCGGAGGGCCCCCTCTTTCGGGCCCCGGTCTTCATGGGCAGAGGCCCGGATTTAAAAACAAATGGGGTTTTCCCCCAAATTTTCTTGATGGGCCCCCACTTTGGGTTGTCCACGTGGGAATCCGGAAGTCGTGCCCAAACGGGGGGGCGGGGGTGGGTGAAAGAGACCACCAAACGGAGAAACGCCCCTGACTCAAGTCCCCATGGTTTTGAAGAACTCAGCCCTGGAAGAGTCGGGGGCCCCGTTGTCCCTGCGGCCGACGCGAAATGGGGCGGGATTCGCCCCAAAATTTGATTCACCCCCTCTCCACTTTACCCCTTAGTCTGGGGGATGGTTTTTCAGAAGAAAAGTCCAATTTAAAATTGAATGGAAACCCCAAAAGGGCCCCCCAAAATTTGGAGACAAATTGGACCCCCAATCAGACACGATATGCAGGGTAAACCATGCAGACGAAAAAAACGGAAAAATTCCCCCCAGTTGAGGGAGCCGAGGGAAGACCAGGATGGCCGAAGTGGGGAATTTTGGAAAACTATCCGTGACCCCCCCAATGACAGAATTTTCTGAAAGGGTGGAAGGTCCATGATGAAGTCCATGCCTATGTGGTCCATGAGACCGGGAGGGCAGAGGGACAAGAGGGCCCCAGGGGCCCAGGCTTGGAAACCCTTTTTCCGGCACATGTGTCCCCCAGGGGAGAACAAAAAATCTTGGGCGTCCCGGGGGAGGGTTTGGGCCACCATACCCCGTGAATGGGGCGTGAGACTTTTGTATCCCGGGGTGACCCGCCAGAAGAAAACTATCCCCCACTCCCCGAATTCTCCGTCTGAGCGCTGGACGAACGAGGTTTTGCCCGGGGACCCTCCGAAATCCCCCGGAGCCACGTGGACAGCCGTTCCGGGAGCAATGATGTGCTGGGACACAGGTTCTTCCCAGTTTAAGTCAGAGGCCCCGGGGGAAAAGGGGATCACCTTGACTTCCTCCGGCCGGGCCGGGAAATGATCCTAATCAAAGCGAAAAAAAAGATGACCACCTGGCCCGGAGGATTAAAAAAGCGGGCAGTCGGGTACTGAAGGGGCCTTGTGGTCCGGAAGACGTCGAATGGGTGCGGGCCCCCCCAGAAATTCCCACCCCCCCAGGGGGGGAATTTGATGGCCAGCAGTTCCCGATTCCTTGGTGAGTTTTTCGTTTAGCCGGGGAGAAGCCTGGGAAAAAACCCCAAGTAACCGTTTTGCCTTTAGGGCCCTTTTGGGGGCAGGACCGCCCCTGCCTCACAGAAAGGCATCCACCCCGGGTGAAAGGGCCCATCCGGATCCGGAACGAAAAACCGGATAGGTGCCGAAAAATGGGGGGACTTTTAGTTGAGGAATGCCTCCCAGAAAACGGGGCCAACATCCGGATTGGGATTCTTCCCGGGGGGAGAGCCACGATGGAGCCCCCACAAGAGAAATGGGGAAAAAAACGCCGAAGTAGTTGGCGAATCCCAGGAAAACTTTTAATCGCCCCAAGACCGACAGGGGATGGTCACTGCGGGCCGGAAAATTTAGGGTGGTCCATCTGTAGCACGATCGGAGACTATTGCCCCAAGGGAAAGGAAGGTGGCCTGGGAACCCACAATTCTCCACTTGGAAACAGTCGATTGTTCCGCAAGGGGTCGCAGGGCCTGGGCGTACTTGTACCCGGAGCGTAGTCAGGAGAAAAAACAAATATCGCCAGAACCTATACGCAGTGTACAGAAGTCTTGAATACGCCATGACTGGCAGTGAAAGGGGACACCAAGGAGGCATAAAAAATTCCCCGCAGATCCGGAGTCCAGGAAGGCAGGAACCCGAAGAGTAAGCCAGCACCGTGTTACCTCCACTGGCAACATCAGTCGTGGAGAGGAAGACTAGCACCTAGGGGCGCTCTCCCAAAGGCCCTAGGTGCGGCGTTTCCCGAACGCTGCGGAGTGCCGACAACTTCTACGAAAATGGGGCCGACTGGCGAGTAGAGGCAGAGGTTTTCCCCTCCGGGGGGGGGGGCGGGGCAGCCAGATTTAACAAATGAGCACGGTCCCCCCCCGCATGGGTTTTTCGGGGGAAAATGTGGAGGGGGAGTGGGGATCTCTGGGAAAACAGGAGCCAACCCAGGTAGACGCGGGTTGTGCCAAATCACGCCCTGGGGAGCTCCTGCTGTCTTTCTGCAAACGCATCAATGCTGTGGCCAGGTGGGTGACTCCCAACGAAGATGGAAGTCCCTGCTGCCCCGGCGCCTTTACTCGCTTGATAGGCCCCTTTTTGAAAGTGGCGCGAGGGGGGGCGTCATTCCATGACCACTCGGAGTCTAGGGGGCGGAACTGGCCGCATAATCTCCTGGGGGAGTCCCCCGACGTAGGTTCAATAGGCCGTTCCCCGAAAGACGCTCCGCGCAGGGGCCCCCGAAGAAAGGGTGAGGGTACCAGGTCGCCCCCCCCCGACGTGCTTGCTTGCGATGGCGGCCGAGGTGCGCGAGGTACAGGTCGTAGTCCATAAAAGTATCGTGGGCAGGCAGAAGGTCAGGGGAAGCGCAATGGTTTTTTGGTGTAGACAGGAGGGGGAAAGGTCACAGGCGGGGAGAGGTTCGGAGTCGAGAAAAAGTAGCAAAGGGGGCTGGTACAAAGGGCGGCAGAAAATACTTTTGGAACGCTTTTCTAGGGGACGGGGCAACAAGATCCAGCAAAGGGAAAACCTGCGACGTCACCATAATAGGGGAAGCACCTGCAAGCACCAATTTGGCGCGCTGGGCCCCTTTAAAAGCACAAGGACGAGCGCGGCCCCGCTGGAACGGGCACGCTGCCCCGGGCCGGGGGGGACGCCAAAAAGCAGGGAAAGAGGTCAGGTGAGTGAAAGGAGCGAGGCGCCCCCCGGGGCCCCTCCCCCCGGGCCGCAGCGCCACCCATCCCGGCAGGGGTCCCCGGGGGGAGGGCCGGTGCGCCTGCGGCCCGCGGGCCGGAGCGCGGCGCCGCCCGATACAGGGGTGTTGTCCTGCCCAGCAGCCAGCGACATATCTTAGCGGAACTTGCCCAGCTGGGGGGGCATTACAGAAAACCCC
>JAODAL010019645.1:0-71482 GCA_025379985.1 Phyllomedusa bahiana
ACAAGTGCCAGCATTCCCCAAAAAGCTTCGTTTGTAACGGGGACAAAGTAAGGGGAAAAACGTGTAAGTCGGGGACTGCCTGTATATATATAGAAAAATTTGCGTGTCAATATATTACTAATAGCAAAAATAATTTGGTAATGTGGTCGCTGGGAAGGTACATAATGGTGTGTACATCACAGTTATATTTCAGGCATACACCTAGAACAGTAATAAGTAGTGTTGAGCAATTTAATTGAGAAAAGTTAAAATCTAGTCAATTTTTATGTTTTTCTCGATCTCGATCCGATCCAATTTTTTTCACCAAAATCGGGTGAAAAATCGAGATCAAGAATTAAAATCAAGCCATTTTTGCTGCTTCCTGTACTTTTGGCAGCCAGCCAATCAGTGGAGAGCACAGAGGGGGGTCAAGAACATCACCAGTGAGGGACTCATTGGCTGCTAAAATCACCTTATGATTAGAGACTGTGAACTGAACACACTACTCTCTCTGCTGTGCTTGTTTCAAAGCTGGCAGACACCATTTCCCAGCGATTTCACAAAGGAAGAGCTGCTAGATAGATTAGCTAGGGTTGGGGTACAGCAAGATTAGGGAATCCTAGACAGTAGTAGTTAGTGATTTTGATACTACTGCTGACTGCATCTTTACCATCTTTATTTTGATTTCCCAAAAGTTCCTTGCTGCAGTTTTGGGGGAACAGCTTGTGCACAAGACACTGTTAGGAAATCTCTCAAAAGAAATCGCTGTGATATACTGGTTTCTTGCAGAAAATTTCATTCCATGCCCAAAATTACCTTGCTGCAGTTTTGGGGGGACAGCCGGTGTACAACACACCATTCTTCCATAAGACCCCATTTCACTGATATTCCATAGAAACAATTCTGTTTCTAATCCTAGGTGCCTGTTGAAAAGTATAAGGA
Source organism: Phyllomedusa bahiana (assembly GCA_025379985.1). Taxonomy (NCBI): domain Eukaryota; kingdom Metazoa; phylum Chordata; class Amphibia; order Anura; family Hylidae; genus Phyllomedusa; species Phyllomedusa bahiana. Next base: position 922 of record JAODAL010019645.1, read on the forward strand.
TTCAAGAACACTATTGATATGGTGTCAGAGGATTTCCATAACACCACATTTCAAAGATATTCCATAGAAAAAATTCTGTTTCTAATCCTAGTTGCCAGCTGGAAATTATAGGGATTTGAGAACACGTGATTTGCTGTCTTTGCAGTACAGTTCTTCAATAAGAGACTGTGAACAAATCTTAACCTTTTTAATATTTATATTTTTGAACATGGAGCGAACTAGAGGTGGTAAGCGAGCAAGGAGGGGGTTATGGCGTGGAGCTCGAGGTACGAGACAAGGCGCTCCTTCCAGTGCTCCGGATAACACGCAAGCGAGCACATCGTCAGTTGCAAGACCGTCAGGCCTGTCATCGCTGGGTCAGGGCCCTGTGAATCTCAGTAATGAAGAGCGTCGCCAATCTGTTCTTCAGTGGTTAATGCAACCTGCATCCAGCGCTTTTAACTCTTCTTACCTCAGTCATGGCCACAAATATCGTCATCATCATCAGCAGTCCAAACTGAGGCAAACACGGGCCAAATGTCACCCAATAAACACACTGCACTAGGTAATCCATAGTCTGAAGAGCTCTTTGATGACACAATGCGGTTGAGATCAGAAGGCATTTCGAAAGATCAAGAGGCTCAAAAGGATGATTTTGTCGGCTCCGATGCCCAATCGTGGATGCCCTCAGAGGAGGAGAAGGAAGGTGGTCCCTCTCTTTCCACTGGACTCGTCAACTTTAAGGTGCGAAAATGACAAACACAAGAGGCAAAAGGCCTTGCCAGCTGAACCTCCGTGTTCCCTGTTGGGATGTTCTTGCTGTCACCACATATATGACATGTTCTTGGGCCATGGTGCAAAAAGTGATAGGGGGCTCCTGCCAGTTACCATGTGCCATTTCCAATACTGGCGTCTTCTTACATGTGAAAGGGACCCCGTAGCAGCTGCTACTGCTGCACTTCCTATAGCTACACCCCTGCTTGAAAGCTGTCCTCATCCTTTCAGTTAGCCATTGAAAGAATGAAGTATTTTAGCCTCTCAATTTTTTTCTGTCACTCTTAGAGCCAAATTTTCTTCATTAAGTTGTTCCCCATATCCAGTTTACTGTTCTGGATGGTAATTCCAGCTTCTCCTCATCTGTTTCAGTATAAAAATGAACCTGATCATCTTCTCCCATAGACTTTAATGAGAATCGGTGATTAGATGGGGGCGTGGCCAGCTATGTAGGAAGAGGGACGCGTGTGTGTGGAGCTCCGTCCAGGATTGCAACTTACCAGCTGAAATTATACTGAAAATGGGCAGCAAAAGAGCAAAAAACGCTGCCAGGACACCCAGAGCTCCTGCAGCGAGCGGTCCGGCCATCTCAAATTACTTTGCCCCGCTCGCGGGCTTATGGTTACTCTCAGCCGTCCTCCCACGCTTCTTCTCCTGAGGCGCCATCTTACCTACTGTCCCCGGGGCGCAGTCAGAGCCTTCAGCATCTCTCAGCTGCCGGATGGCGAACGGAGGAGCCTGCTGCATCGCAGACGCGATAGGTCCGAAAGCCCGCGCCTCCTGCCAGCAACACCGGACTTAACCGCAGCTTCACCGCCGCTACGGAAGGTCGCGGGCTCAGCACATTCCCGGCGTGCGGCGAAAGAGGACAAGAGAATGATAGAGCCTGACAGGCAGTCGGCAGGTCTGGACGTCACTACTCCAGCGGCAGATCCCTGCAGGAGCCGAGGAGCGGATGATGCTGTACAGAGCCCTCGCAGGTACAGCCCACTCCCCTGCTCTGCAGCTATAGCGGGTCGGCTGCTGGCTTCCCAGGCCTCGGCCACGGCTGTGGCGGGGGCAATGTTGAGCCAGGAGGGCCCCAAGGGAACCAAGGACTCTACCCCCTTGCTGCCAGCAAGCCATATCTTGAACCCCTTCGATGGACAGTCCAGGGACCTAGTCTCATCTGCTTCTCCTGGGCAGTGGGCCCCCCAGCTCCCTGCATCAGGGAACCCTCTCAGGGACTGTACCCTTATCTGCTGGCCCTGTAGTGCGGCTAAAGGAGCCAAAAATAGTGGCAGTAGATGATCTACTCAGGCCCTCGTCTGCCATGTCACAAGCCACTCAGGAGGGCCTGCAGGCTGACCCAGGCTTGCATAGGCTTGGGTCTCAACTGGCGGTCTATGGCTTGAACGCACAGAGGCCTCTGACTGCAGCTCCTAGATCAGGGTCCACTCATGAGGATGCCACCTTGCCCCGACTGACACCCCGCCATAATGTGCCGTGGCGCTCGGCCTCGAACTCTCCCACTTGGGGGGATTACCCCAATGCATAGGTTCCTGGTACCCAATCCTCAACTGAGGCACCTACTTTCGAGGGCCCCTGCGCAGGGATGCAGGCCACAGGTTTACCTCCTCCTGAAGAAGCACTTCATGCCTTAGAAGCCCACCCAGAGCTTAAAGCACTCCTCTCCTTACTTCCTACTCAATGTGATCTTCAGAAGATGGCTCAGGATTTATGCCATACATGGAAACAGGATCTGATCCCAGTTCAAGCTGACATAGTAGCCCTTCAGGAGAGAGTTTTACAAGTGGAGAGTGACCGAACATCTACAAAGTCCGCTATCACTGCCTTACAAGCGTCCATGTCAGAGCAACAGAACCGAGTTGCGCAGTTGGTGAATCATATGGACGATTTATAAAAAACAATATTAGAATTAGGGGTCTTCCGGAATCTATTAAAACAGGTGAACTGGTCGCTACCCTAACGAAGGCCTTCAACTACATCCTGGGGAGACCGGAGGCAACAGAAATCGAATTTGACCGGGCTCATAGGGCTCTTGTCCGCAAAGCCAAGACCCTGCTCGATCCCAGGACATAATCTGCAGAGTACACAGATACACATTGAAGGAAGAAATAATTCGCAAAGCTCGCCACATGCAGAAAGTCGACTTTGATGGTGTGCAGATCGACCTGTTCCCGGACCTCTCTAGGAGAACCCTCCGTCTTCAAGCCTCTGTCAAACCTCTGTAGTCGCTCTTGCAGGAGCGGGGCATCCCTTATCGTTGGGGCTTCCCTTTCTCCGTTCAGGTCCGCCATAGGGATAAGTCTCTGATACTCCGTTCACCCTCGGATCTCCCAGCCTTTCTTGCAGCGCTTGATCTACCTGAGATGACTTTTCCGGATTGGGAAGCTAGACTGGTAATGGTCTTTGCGGCACGTCGGGGTCTTGCTGGGGCTCTGCAGGTACGATCTGCTGCCGTGGAGCCGCCGAAGCCTCAAAGATCTCGCCGGGGCCCGGGCAGCCCTGAGTCTTCTCCTCCCAAAAGGCTTCCGCATCATTGAGAACACGGACTGTGGGCCCGTCAGCCAGGTTTCGTAATGAGTATTATTGTGCCTAGGTTCTATCTTTGATACTACCTTTCGTGGTTCTCTATATCATGACCCTCCCCTCTTCTACCCCTCTTTTTTTTTTTTTCTCTCTCCTCTCTCTCTCTCCTTTCTTTCGGCGAACGCCCTAACTTATGGGGTCTTTGACTGAGGCCTCAATTGTTTCTCTTTTCTGCACCAGTAACTATTGATTAATGTCTGTTATCGCTGGTAATTACTGACTGGATGGAGGGGAACTTGGGTTTGTGTCACGTATTATTTTAGAGGTGCTGCGATCCAACCCTGCCTTCCATCCAGACATTCATAGTGTTTTTCCGTTCCTGTAACATCTCCAACTGTATGCTGTTTCTTTCTTCTACATATGCATTTCTCGCCTTGGGTTTGCACCCCCCCCCCTCATGCCCCTGCGGAGCACTGGCCAGTTTATACGGTCTTCTGGCTATTTCATTTACTTTTCTGCCTATTGTTTAGCATTGGCATGTATTTTATAAGCCTTTTTGTTTGATGTTGGTTGGTGCCCTGCTTTAATCCACCTATTTCCAAAATGGGTCTCACCTTTTTTTGTCACACAATTTCGGGGTACATTCTTTGGGGGTTTTGTTTTTTATCTTTTGATGGCTTAGTTTTAGGATCACTTCCCCCAATATAAGGGGTTTTTCAAGTGTCCGGAAGCGTCAAAAGCCCTTTACTATCTCCAAAAAGCAAAGGTTTCCCCCGCTTGTCTGTATACAGGGACCCATCGCTAGACACCCACATCCAAGTTTCCGAAATAGGTTTTTTTCCCTGCCGGGTACCATAAAGTAACTCCTCGCCCAAAAACAAAGGGGGTCCGATCTTCTTTCACAAATCATTGCCGGTGCAGGTTTAGTTCATTGGGAAACACTGACGCTCGTTATCTGTTTGCAGATGCGCTATTCAGGGCCGTATCTACACAATCGCCAAACCCCATGCTCCAACACGGGCTTCCCTCATTTTTTTCTCTAAAACTTTGGAAAACCTCACGGGTTTTTTTCCCCAGGGACAATTCATTCTTTGTGGGGACTTTAAAACTAGCCCTTAACCCTCAGTGGACGCCTCCAGCGGGGTTCACAGACATTGAGTTCCCTGAGCAGGATCCGGACTGCTCCTGATAGCAACTGGTAGATATTTTTGGGTTTTCCTTTATCCCAAGATAGAGACTACAACTTCTTTTCCCACCCACACAAATTTATAGTAGGAAGAAAATTAATTTCTTTCCCAAAAACCCTTTCTCCCCCAGACCTCCCCCCTTTTTTCATTGGTAACAGCATCACTCAGATCAACCCCAGTGCATTTGCGATCTAAAATTTTTCCCCCCTACAAATAACCCCCCTTTTCCCGGAAATTGAATGGAAATCGGCGATTAACGGATCGAAAATCGACACAATTTTCTTAAAAACGGCAATCGACTTTATCGATTTTTTTACTAATCGTCATCCTAGTAATAATGAAAACATGTCACCAAGGGTTACCGGGCCCTTGGGAGATGCAGCCATTTGTTTATGTTTGCGCCAAGAAAAAGGGTTTGCACCTTTTTAGCATTAAAAGGCTCTTCAGTCAAAAGCTGGGAGGCTCTTATGGGGAGAGGCAAAGGTTGGGGGGTTTCCGGGGGTTTTGGCGGGGCCTTTTAAAGCGCTAGTCAGCTCACTAGGGGATCTGCTATACAGGTCAAGCAACTCACTGAAAAATATCCTGGCTTTATAAAAACCCTTGCGCCCCAGAAGGGTATGAGGTTCTGCACTGTGTAACAGCGCTCAGATAAAGGGGGTTTTCTTTTTTACGTTTTGTATATTTGGCACTCATAATATCATTACCTGTTGTACTAATAAAAAACAAAGGAAACCCATGTTTAAACCCAAAAGAAAGGTAACGTGCTCGTCACTTGGGAGTTCACTGCAACCCCGAGGCGGCACTCTGATCATATAAAGTAGCAAGAACATCGGTATAACTTGTAAAATTTGGGGTTGTCCTAAAAATAACCCAAAACAGAATAAATGTCAAAACCCGCTGGCAACAAAAGTAAGACACCCTTTAATGAGAAGGACAAATTGTCCCCAAAGGCATATTTTGTGTGGCCGCCATTATTTTCCAAACTTCCCTTAAACTCTCTTGGACATGGAGGTCACTAGAGCTTCACAGGTTTTGCAGCCACGGAATCCTCTCCCCCAAAACCATCACCGGATGGTGGTACTAAGAAAGGGGGGCGGGTTTATAAAGTCGTTGCGCCAGAATTCTGGCTCAATCTGGCCAAAAAAAAATGTCTTACAAGCTTTTTCCCAAACATTTATATGTTTTTTAAAAATTTCAGCCGCTTCTGGGGCCGTCCGAAAAAAGGGGATGGCCCGAAAAAAGGGGCGTGGCTGTGGGGGGAAAAGGGGCATGGCTTTAAATACGAAAAAAAATTGCAGCAAGATTTTGTAACAGTTTGTGCCGAAAAAGTAACCCAAACCTTAATTGTGGTCCCAAATTTAGACAAAGGAAAGCTCAAAAACCTGCGCCAGATTTATCAACGCTATGGTAAATGGGGCGCATTTTTAATCTTGCTAGTCAAATTTTTTAAACTGTCTAAGAGTAAGACTTTGGTTGTTTAAATTTTCCCCCCTTGGGCTCCTCCACCTTCCATTTAAAGGGGGCCCCAGTTTGCTCAATGGGGATTTGGGCCCTGGGGGACATGTTTGGGCCATTCCAAAAACTTTACCCCCCATTTTTTTTGCAAAAACATTGGTAATTTTGGTGGTGTTTGGGGGGTTATCATTTGAACTTTCCTTTGGCTCAAAAGGGTGGGGGGGATTATGCTCACAGTACATTTTGGGAAATTCAGGGTTTCCCCTTTCAAAGCCCTGTAGTCCCACAGCAAGCAGCATGCAGCCCAAACCATGACACTCCCCCCACCATGCTTAAATGCAGGCAGCACACACTTTTTTTTGTCCCTTACTCACTTGGGGTTGCCCCCCCCACCCGTTTAAACACTTTTCGGGTCCCAAAATTAATTTTTCTTGGTCTCATCAGCCCACACAAACAGGGTTTCCAAAAACTATGTCCTTTTTTTGCTTGTTTCATAAACGGGGATTTTTTGTGCATCTTCTTTAAAAAAGGCTTCCTTCTGGGACCCCAAGAAAATTCCAAGAAATTTTTGATGCATGTGGCGGCGAAAAGGGTCGGGAAAACTGACAGAAAAACCCTCCACCTCTTTAACCTCTGCAGCAATTTTTCAGCACTCATTCATCAAATTTTGAAAAGAAAATTCGGGCAGGGGTGCCCCCGCTCCTGGGGCCCGGGTCCGGGGGGGGGGCCCCCCGGTGTCTGCCCCCCCCGGGGGTGTGTGCCGGGCCCCCGGGGGCGCGACGCTGTCCGCGGGAAGAGGGGCCCGGCCCCGGGCACACAGGGACTCACCTGACCTCGTTCCAGTCCCCCCCCGCGCCCCCTCCCCGGCCGAGGGGGGGCGCGTCCCCTTCCTCTAAGGGGGGGGGCCGGGGCGCCCCTCGTTCTCGAAAGTTTTTAAAGGGCCAGCGCCCCTTTTAATTGGCAAATTTTCTAAACGCCCCCCTTTTTTAAAGGTTCCGTCACGGGTCACTCTTTTGCGGATCTATGTTGCCTCTTCCCTTACTAAAGGTTCCCAAAGGAAAATTTTCCCCGGGCCTTTAAACCGTGTCCCAAAGACCTTTTGGGCTACTTTTTCTCCGACTCCAAACCCTCTGGGGCCCCAGCCCTGACCTTCCGCCTGTCCAGGGACCACAACCCCCTTTTTGCCCCCTTTCCCTGACCCCCCTGCCTGCCTACGACACGATTCTCGGACAGGGACTTGTACCACGTTTCCCACCCTGGGCCCTCCCAAACCGCAGGAAAATTTCAGTGGGGGGGCAACCTGGTAGCCTCACGCCGCAGCAATTTCCACCCCCGCTTTGCGGCGGGCTCTGGTAAAAACCCGGGGGCTACTTAGTTTCCTTTCCCCGGCTTTGGTTAACTACCATCGCTTGCGGGGGAAACCAGGGGAAACCACTCCCAGCCGTTAAAAGGTTAGATCCAGCCATGGATCCCCCCAAAGGTTCCCCCCTCCCAAGGGCGTCGCAGATCTCAGGGTCCACGTGGGCCCAAAACAGTCGAAAACCAGATATCCAACAAGTTTAGCAACTGGGACAGCTGTCCCCCATGTTTGGCGCCAACCCCTTTGGGCCCCCAGCACCAGCAACCGGGTATTTGCGCCGGTGTTTTTCTTCTATCCCGGGCCCCGTCCCCACGGGCAACCATGGGTCTAAAGGCTTTCCCTTTCCCACTCCCTTTCCCAAAGTTTGAGGGGACTCGAAGCTCTGAAAGAGGTTTGGGCACGCATTTCTCCATGAAACGGGAAATTTGAGGGCCGATCAGTTTCCCTCTGAAAAGGTCAAAGGTACGTTCTTGGTGGTCTGTTTCCCCGGAAAAGGGCCCCCTGGGCCGGGGCACGCCTTTTTGGGGGACCGGAACGCCCCTGTGACCGAGTTTCTACGGGCCCTTTCTATTTAAATTCCGCGGGCGTTTTCCGGGGGAGCCGCCGGGCATCTTCCGCGGAAAAGGGGCCCCTTGCTAAAATTTCTACCCCAAAAGGGGGACCCCTCTGGGGGGATTATGCAGTTCAATTCCGCACCCTGGGCCTCCGAGTTGACCTGGAATGACCCCCGCTCTCTTTTCAACATTTAAAAAGGGGGTCTGTCTAGCAGATTAAAAGGGACCTCTCCCCAGCCAGAGATCTCCCACCTTCGTTGATTTGAGCTCTCCTTTAAAACCCCCGGCTTTAGACGTGCGTTTTGGGTGAGGACGGGCGGAGCTCCGTCAGGGGGGCGGGACTTTGGCCCAAAAACCCCGACTTTTAATTTCGTCTGGCCTCCAGTATTTCAGAGATCTCTGCCCCTTTCCTCCACAGTCATCCATGAAGAACCCCATGCAGGGGGAAACCGGGCTATTTGAACGAGCCCGGAGCTTTTCCGTGGGCGGGCTGGAGAACCTCTGCCATACTGCCCCCAGCCCCCGGACAATTTTCGCAGGAGTTGTCCGCAGCGTCCTCAGCGGCCGGGAAAAACCGTGGGCACCTGGGGGCGGGTAGGGGGGCCCTCCCTAGGTGCTCAACACTCCTCTCCACACTGTTGTTGCCAGTGGAGGTAAAGGGAAGCGGGTCCTATCTTACGGGCCTCTGTCTTCCGGGAAACCTCGGGTTTTCCCCCGGGGGAACTTTATTCATCCCCGCTCTTGGTCACGAAAAAGGGCTTGCCGGGGGAACCCCCTCTGGAAAACCCCGTTCCCTTATCTTTCCGTCAGGGGGGAAGCCCCTCAGCGACCCCTTTGGGGTTTATCACCGGCCCAGTGCCCTCCGTGTTGGGGTCCTGACAACAGAGAAGATCCCCCTTTCCCAGTTCTGCCTCACGCTTTTCGGCGACCCAGGGGGGCTCCCCCTGGTTGCAACGCCATCCCCCAAAAGCTTGACTGGAAGACAGGCGAAGCCCTTCTTTGGGGTTTGGAAAGTGACAGGAACTTTTTTTGGGTTTGGCCCCCACGCCCGGTGTCCATGGGCCCCCTCCCTTTCCCGCCCTCAGGCTTCTACGGGGTCCCAGGGGAGTCCCAGGATTTTGGAGATTTGTTCTCGGAAACCGGGCCTGAAAAATTTAAAACCTTTCCTCATGGCCGTTTAAACTGTCCCATAAAACCTCCCCCGGGGGACCAGCCCTCCCCCGGGGGTAGGGTCTACCCTCTCTCTGTGCCCGGACCCCGCCATGTGGGCCCTAATACAGGAGTTTTTTGCCCAAAAGGTTTAATACGAAAAATCCTCCTCCCCGCCGGACCCCAGTTTTCTTCTTCGCCAAAAAAAAGGACGGTTCCTTGGGGCCCGTGCTTTTGATTACAGAGGGTTTAAACAAATAAAGGGTTTGAAAAATCGTACCCTCTCCCCCTGATATCTGACTCTTCGACCCCCCCTCCGGGGAAAAGCCGGGGGTCTTCCCCAAAATTAGATCTACGTGGAGCCTCCCCTCAGAATTCGTGAGGGGGGGTGAGTGGGGGAAAAGGCATTCAAAAACAGGGAGGGGAAATTTGAATTTCTCGTGAAAGCCTTTTTGGCGTGCAAAAACCCCCCCGGCCCTTTTTTCCCGGAGTTTTGTCAATGAGGTTTTTTCGGGGCTTGCTGTAAACCTGCGTCATTGTATACCGGCGACATTTTGATTTTTTTCTCCTGAACCCACAGACCCACCACAGAACCAAATCCCAGGCCACGACGCCTGCGGGAAAACCCAATGATGCCAAGTTGGAAAAATGCGCTTCCACCAGGCCCGCCTTCCTTTCCTGGGGGGACAAAAGTCTCTGATCGAGGTCTTCCGATGGATCCTGCCCGGGAAACCCTTTTCCTTTCGAAACCAGCAGTGGCCCGGGGACCTTCGGGCTCCGGGGCGATTCAACCCTTTTTTTGGATTCGTCCCAAATACTACCGGCAGTTTAATTTCCCCCCTTTTCTACGGGTTTGGGGGCTCCCCTCGTTTGGGTCTTTACCCGGAAGAACCCAATCCTAAAAATTGGCCCCCCAAAACTGCCAGGGGAAGGGGTTCTCCCGGGCTAAAGTCTGGTTTTTCCTCCGCACCTATTTTGGGTCCCAGATTTAAAAGAGACCCTTCGCCTTGAGGTAGTTTCCTCTTCCCTGGGGGCAGGGGCCGTCCTGACCCAAAAGGGGCCCAAAGGCAAGACCGGGCACTTTTTTGGTTTCTTTTCAAAGGGCCTTCTCTTCGAAGAAAAGTAATTAACCCTTGGAGATCGGGAGCTGTTGGCCATTTTAAAATAGCCCTAGAGGGGTGGCGGCATCTCTTAGAGGGGGGCTCGGCCCTCCGTTTTTACGTCTTTACAGATCCAAAAAATCTGCAATACCCGCCGACAGTCAGGCCTTTAAAACCTCACCAGGCTCGGGGGTCCTTTTTTTTCTCGTTTTTATTTTTTAAAATACACTTCCCTTTCCCCCGATTTTTAAAAAAGGGCCCAAAGGGAGATGTTCTCCCCGTGCCTCTGACATTTTCCGGAGAGGAAACCCCGTATCTCACACACATTTTCTCCCTTTTTCGAAATGGTCCACATGGCCCCCTGTGGATCTCTGTACGTCCTCCGGGGAGAAACCCATGTGCGCCCCCCAATCAGGGAAAGAATTCTGGGTTGGGGGCCCAAAATCTCCTTTTTGGCCCGGGAAAAACTGGGGGGACGAAAAACCCTTTTTCCCCATCTGGGACACTACCCCCTGGCCCCCTCTGCTCCCAAATGTCAAGATCTTTGTTCTTTTCCCGTACCCCTTTTTGCCCGAAAAAAAGGTTTCCCACCATAGGCCCCCAAATTTTCCCCTTTCCCCCTGCCTGTTCCCGGGGGCTCCCCTGGACACCCCATAGGATGGACTTCATCCCCGGACCTTCCCCTTCCTCAGGGGAAATCCGTCATCTGGGTGGTCACTGACCGATTTTCCCAAAAAAGCCGCTGTCCCGGGCTTCCCTTTAGGGTCCTTCCCAAATTTGGGGGGCTTTTTTTTTCCAGCACATTTTTTTCCTGCATGGTTTTTCCATCCCCCAAACATCTCCGATGTGGGGTCCCAATTTCTCTAAATTCTGGTTGCCCTGTGTTTCCCGGTTTCAAAACAAGCTGGATTTTTTTCCCCCGCATATCATCCCCCGACAAAAGGGCAGGGGGAAGAGGGTAAACCAAATCCCTTGGGGGGTATCTACGACAAATTTTGTGTCCGGGCGTCAAGGGACCAAAATGGTCCGAATTGCTTCTTGGGCCGAGTTCCGTATAATCTCCCGGGCTCCGACCCCAACTGGCCGCTTCCCTTTCCCCGTTTGGGCTACGGGCTCACCCGCGCCCTCCCTCCCCTTGGCTTCTGCCCCGGGTCCCCGGTGGACAACCGGGTTTCAAGATATCAGTGTCATCTGGGGAAAAACCCACAAGCCTTACTACCCGGTTTTAGCCCCCTTTAATACGGGAAGCTGCAAAAGGAGAAGACCTTTTCCCAAGATTCCCCCCCAGGGGAAAAAAGGGGGGCTCTTTTAGATAAATAGACTCCAAAATTCCCCACTTTAAAACTGGGTCCCCGGTTTCCCGGGACCTTTCAGAAATACTGCGGGCAACCCGAAAAACGTGTCCTATAAAAATCTGCCCGCCCCCGTCTCTCCGGGTTTCCCAACGCATTTCAGTGTCTCCCCCCTTTAAAAACCCTTTGGGCCTGAAACCCGGTTTTTCCCAGAGGGCGCTGGGTCCATCTCCGGTGTTAGAATTTCCCCCGATGTCTTTTTAATGAAGGACAACTTAGATATGAAGAAACCCTCAGGGGTAAGCAATTTTTTTTTTTGGGGATTGGAGGGGGGTTCGGCCCCCAAGAGAGGGGCCCGGGAAAAAGGAAGTCCAATATCCCGAAACCGAGACCGATCCGGGAATTTCCCTTTGGCCTAAGAAAGGGGGAAGGGGCTAAGGGGGGGGGGGGGTATGTCACGGGGGGCCCCCGGCCTTTCCCCCCGGCCGCGCGGGGGCACCCCCGGGCTGCCTCCCCCCGGGTGTGTGCCGGGCCCGGGGCGCGCGCTGTCCGCAGGACCAGCGGCGGGCCCCCCGGCCACAGGGACTCCCTGACCTCGTTCCTGTCCCCCCGCGGCCCCCGCCCGGGCCCAGGCGCGCGTGCCCCCTCCCCCTAAGGGGCGGGGCGCGCTCGTTTCTCGAAGATTTAAAGGGCCAACGCCCTTTAATTGGGGGAATTGGCCCAACGCCCCCTTATTTTAAAAGGGTTTCGCTCACTGTCACTCGTGCTTGGGTCTATTTGCCCCCGTGCCTTAGCTAAAACGTTCCCCCAAGTATATTTCTACCCTTAAACCCCTTTTACCAAGGGCCCCTTGCTACGTTTTTCCCCTTACTCCAAACCCCCGGTGCCCGCCCCCGACCTTCCTGCCCGTCCCGACCAAGAACCTTTGCCGCCCCGCCCCTGACCCCCTGCCTGGGCCCACGACACGATTCTGGGGCTACGACTCCTTTTTTACAAGCTGCACCTCGGGGTTTCCAAGCAGGCAAGTCCGTCGGGGGGGGGGGACCTGGTTTGCCTCACGCCGCAGAAGTCCAAACCCGCTTTGCGGCGGGCCTGGTGAAAAACCCGGGGGGTAATTAGAATTTTTTCCCCGGGGTGGCTTAATTTCCCTCGCTTTCGGTGGAACCCGGGAATCCACTACCCAGCCGTTACACAATCTCTGTATATGACACTGAGAACGTGCACTCAACTTCTTTGGTCAACTATGGTGAGGCCTGTTCTGAGTTGAACCTATCTTCTTAAACCGCTGTATGGTCTTGACCATTGTGCTGCAGCTCGGTTTCAGGGGGTTGTCAATCTTCTTATAGCCTAGGCCATCTCTATGTAGAGCAACTATTCATTTTTTCAGATCCTCAGACAGGTCTTTGCCATGAGGGGCCATGTTGAGTAAGAAAGCGATAACACCAAACTTAACACACCCGCTCCCCATTCACATCTGAGACCTTGCAACACTAACCAGTCACCATGAAGGGAAATTGTCAAATTGGGTACAATTTCTCCATTTTCACTTAGGGGTGTACTCACTTCTGTTGTCACTTAGGGGTGTACCCACTTTTGTTTCCAGCGGTTTAGACATTGATGGCTGTGAGTTTTTTTGAGGACACACAAACTGTTATACAAGCTGTACACTGACTACTTTACATTGTATTCATTGTATTAAAGTGTCAGATCTTCAGTGTTGTCTCACGAAAAGATATAATACAATATTTACAAAAATGATAGGAGTGTACTCTTGTAAGATACTATGTATATATAGGCACAGGCAAGAATTGTATGAGAAGTAAGCACAACTTACAAAGAACAAAAGAACATTTTTGTGTGATACTGGAAAACAAAAATGTATTAATGCAGCTTGTTGTGGTGATCTAAAAATGGACAATTCCTTTAACTAAAACTAATAGCCAAAAAAGAAAAAAAGACAAGGGGGTGCACAATAGTGAAATACGTCTTAAAAATATTGGTAAAAAGGTGGAACTTCTCACCTGTAATGGTTGTGTTCGTATTGTAGAGGCACAACAATCATAAATATGTATAGGAATTAATCCTTCTCTCGGCAGCCACGATTCTTTCCAGCGATCCTAGACTACTGGATAGGAAGCATGCAACAAACAAAAATAACGAACCGCGCATGTGGGGTATTAGTAAATGCCAATGATGAAGGCGAAATAAAGAAAGTTCTGAATTTTAAATTTCTAAAACAGTAAGGATAATATCCTAAACTGATTAAAAACATACACAGACCTAACGCGTTTCGCACTCTAACTTAGCGCTTCATCAGAGGTAATCGTATTACCTCTGATGACGCGCTAAGTTGGAGCGCGAAACACGTTAGGGCGATGTATATTTTTAATCAGTTTAGGATAATATCCTTACTGTTTTAACTAAAACTATGTATAAAAGCCCCAATGCAAACTCTGTAACAGCTTCCCCTCCCCCATCTACTATATACCATTGCTAAAGGCAGAGAGGGTTTGAGGTCCTGTCAGGAACCAAGGCCAGAGGGCAGGAATACAAAAAAAATAAAAATAATATATAATAAAATTTTATACAGTATTTTATACGTATTTAGATGTCTGTGTCTCATTGTCTTCGAAAATACATGACAAATATCTTGAATACAAAGAACACGTACAGCTCACAATGGGCACGCAGATTTCATTACAAAAATCTAGTTGTCTTTTCTGGCCTTTGTGGGAAACCAAAATTTAAAGGGCCCACACAACACATTTCCTATCATTAGAAAAAAAGATGCGTCGGAGTTCTCTGCTCAGTGGGTTCTCAGTTCTGCTGATAGTCGAGTGCCAGAGCCCCCGAGATGTTTTGATGTGGAAACACAAGATGGTTTGCACACTATAAGTATAGCAGACCCCGCAAGCAGCGCCGCAGAAGCTCTGCCCTATATGTAACCTACAAACCCTCATGTCTATTGCAGTAAAAAAGACGGGGGTTTTGGGAAACGGGAAAGGGAACTCAATAAAGGGTTTTTTCCCGATCATTTTTTATAACCCGGACTCCATGGTAATGTGTGGCGTGTGATGCAACCTACACGGTTCACTATGAGGATAGACGCTTGCAACCTTAGAAAGAATTCACCATGTTGGAAATTTCGGAATTGACATAGGACTCCTACATTCATTCCAAGAGTCCATGTGGAAAGGAAGTGGTGTTTATGCAAACTCTGCCCCCAAAAAAGGGGGACTTTGGCTGCAGTTATGGGTGGGACTTGAATGTCCTGATGTTGTCATTTCCAGTTTGGGCAAACATGGTTTTTTTGAAGTTGTTTCTGACCAGAAAAGGGTTTGGTATGCTGCACTTTGAGTTCGGGCCAATTTAAAATTTCACTTAAAGGTCGTTCCACTACATTGGGTTCTTTACATTAGTCCTATTTTTTGGTTCATTTTGAATTCAGGGAGTGTTAAATGGGTTTTACGGCCCGTGAGGACACCCGATTTTTAGCTAAGAACCCTGCTGACAGTCTATCAGGGGTATCAAACAGGTCTGTACTATACAACCGTGCGGAAGCCTTCAGAAGAGACCAACAGGGCTGTAGCATAACAACCATTGCTACAGCCCACAGGAGAGGGAACAGGTCGTGCTAAGCAAAGTGCTGGCGCCATCAGGGTAGATCAAAAAAGGGCTGTAGCTATAGCAGCCAGTGCTGGCACCTATAAGGGGGATCAAAAGGTCTGGTGATAGCAACCGTGTGGCAGCCTATCAGGGGAGTTCAAACAGGGCTGTAGCTATACAGCCGTGCTGGGCCTATAGGGGAATTGAACAGGTCTTAGCTTAGCGCTGAGGAGCTGTTAGCCCAAAAGAGGGGAAAATCTCAGAATAGTTAGGACACTGTTAATGGACACATATTGCAAAGTATGAAACGGTTTTGGTCTAAAACTCACTTTTTTTTCCCATAGAAACATGATTTTATTGAATTAATATTTTTTGTTTTTTACCCCCATATTATTGATCATTTTATATACACATCGGTACAACTTCTGGAGTATTATCATTTGATTTCGGCCATGTACAGTTTTAATCCAGATTGCATTAGAAAACCCATAAGAGCGTCGCTTGCTCTCCCATTGGTCCAAATAACCGCGCCTCTTTTAAATTAGCCAATCACAAACAGAGCTCGCTCTGCCTTTCTTTTCCCCATAGAAGTCTATGAGAAAGTAGCTCGCGCTCTGATTGGCTGGGATTGCCAAGCCCCCGCTAGCTCAACCAATCAGCTCTTTTCTGCATTTTTACTGTATTTTGAACTGTCCCGCTTTTGAATTTGATTGGTCCATACTTCTCCATAGGTTATAATGGGCCACTGTCGCTCCTATTCTGATTGGCTGGTTTATGCTGACCAATTAGAATAGCTTTCAGAATTTTAATTACTGTATTTCCCGGCAATTTCCAATATCCTAATTCCTGATATTGCGGCGTTCTAGATTTTTGGAAAGTGATTTTTTTTATTTAGTTTTTATTTTTAAGGTTTGAGCTCTTTTTCTGATAATGTTTTACACCTAATAAAAGCGATTTTTTTAAATCATACTCCATGCCGCACGGAGCTGAGCGCCGAGAATTCTTTTGCAATCTTCTATATGTTTCCTCTCATGTTCCGTTCTCGCTTCACTTCACCTCCTCCGGATCATTTAGACCAGAATCAACCAGGTCTGCTTGTTGGAGCTGCCGAGCGCTGCAATGCGCCGCACTTTGCTGACTCGAGATCGTACATGCCTCGGAGTTTTCGAGCGCGCCGCGTCCCGCCCTGGAACGCCTACAGCGCGCCCACACCGCGCCCATTGCACGCCCCTTCATGCGAGGCGCAGCTGAAAGTGGAAAACGCTGCGCCTAACACCGCATCCCTGCGTCTGACAGCGGATTCGGGCCGGTGAGGCGCAGGTTACGCCAGAAAACAGGCGAAAAGCCCGATCATACATGTCGCCCTAAGTTGAGTTTAGGATTAGAGTTTGTCAGGGTTTTAGGGGTAAATTTACCTTTCATTATCCTGAATCACTCCAGGCTTTGTGTTGCTCCTGCTGCAGTATCACTTCAGTGTGACGTTCCCTCCAGTTTCCCTGATTTATATTTTGGAACCAGAAGTGATGTCAGGTAGGGTACTTGATGTCCAAAGTCATGTCCAACTCCCCTTTCCTAGAGACAGGGTTTTCAGACAGTCACACCAGAGGTTAACCCCTAAAACATTGTAAGAATGCTAACCCTAATTCAGGACTAGGGTACTGTTACAGTTGACATTAGGGATGTGGTTCAAGAAAGGGATAGAATTAGAGAAAATTCTGAACCAAATAGCCTGAATCGAGCACCACCAATTATCAGTAAGTCTAATGGAGCAGGGCAGTGAGTTTCACAGAAATGGTGCAGCACGAGTGAAGTCCTGTAGCCAGGAGTGACAGGATGTAATCTAGAAGGGTTCAGAATCAAAGGTCATTGGATGAGCAAAGAGCATGAGTGGGCTGATGGTTGGAAATGGTAGTGGAGATGTATGATGTGCAGCATTGTTAATTATTTTTATGGGATCTAATTGTCCCTCTCATCAAGCCTCAGAAGGAAGCACAGATTTGATGCTCTATGTGCCCTGGGAATTGCTCATTTTTACCCCTATCTGAGCAATGCACTTTCTATGAGCTGCCAATAGGAATGGGGGAAGGAAAGGGACAACTGCTGTGAGCATATGAAAGATCTCTGATCAGAAACATGGCTGTCACATAGAACTGAACTAAGTAATGTATTCTTTTTGCTCTATGCCTTATTTGATCCTTCCACCTGCTCACAGATCAGCTATATGCAAAGGCAAGACAATGCAATAAAGTCTCAGCTAATTATAAACAGCACTGAACATGGTGTACTTTTTGAAGATAGTCTGTTATAGATAACAGGCTGAGCAGACACCAGAGGTGACATGTATGTATTTTGGCGCCCAAGTGCCAATTTTATTGTGAATAAGTAGTGTAGAATGCGCCTGGATCTACGAACCTGTTCTACTACAGGTCATAGATTTAGCGCTTTCAAGCTACAAAGCGACACTTCTGGCTCAGGTAAACCACTTTTAAAGTTCTCTACCTGTTCCAGCAGCAATGCCCTTGATTTGCCATACTGAAGCTATAAATGTGTAGAATCATACGGTTGTGGTGCGACGTCTCCCGCTCGCCCCCCAATCTCAGGCGCATTACAAAGTGCCACGGGCGCTTTATAATGCACCTAATTTTAGAATTCGCCTGCTCATACATCGAGCACACAGGGCTTCGCCAGTTTTTGGGCTAAAAAGACACCAGAATAATGGCGCAGCCCCGTACGCACATGTCGCTATTAGTATAACTTGTCATTTATGGATAATATTTATAATCTTACTCACTTTGGGATTTAGGAGCCTAGAGAGGTGGAGCAACCAAGTGATTGGCAGCTAATCCTAAATGTATTTTTATACAGAGGAGGGGCTGTCAGTTATCCAGTATGACCGTTAGTAGGGATGTATATCAATAAGTAACAAGTTAGGGTCTAATCACATTGCTGTGTCGATTTGGTATATATGCTGCAAACATTGGTGGGCTCCAACAACAAACAAGCCGGGCAGGAAAGTACACCAGCAGTCACAAGAAAAAACAATACCAAGCATGTTTCAATCAAAAAGAAAGACTCATCAATAGGTGATTCAGCAAATGGACTTCAAGCGGATGATAACAGATGCACGGTTGGTGGTAATTAACATGCAAATTCACTTCAGAGGTTAAAGAGTAATTGTGGTAACTGATCCTAACTAATTATCGCTAAATTTTCCCCTACACCTCACCCTATGCCTGTTCCTAAAACTGGAATTTCTGTCTCTAAAACTTACCCTAAATCTTTCCCTCAAAAATGTCCCTAAACTACAACTTACGCTAATACAGAACGTGACTCTAGCACTCAGCGACAACCTGAGCAGGGCCCAGTAGAAGACAGACAAACACCAAACTGATATTCTCAACAACTACACACTCTAGAACTTGGCCAAATGGAACAATGCCAAGAAACAACAATATACTAGAACTTGATACAACTACATAAGATAATAAATTTCAAGAAAAAATAATTTGACATGTCAGGACTAGGAAGGACATTACGTTTGCGATCTGAGCTAGCTTCCTCTTAGGTGCTGCAGCTAAGAATGCTTTGGCCTGCTTCTGAGACTGCATAATCTGAGTGCTGTCTGCAGTGTTGGATTGGGGGGCCTACCAGGGGAGTTGATCTTGGGGGCCAACCCTACAGCTGCTGTACATGAAAATATTAATTTTTAGGCCGCTCAGACATAAATGCATTTTAGCACATAATACAATGTGCAAATCAGAACTGTATTGTGCAGTACTCAATACCAAGTGAGTCACATGTCTGTCTCACACATCAGTCTCACATGTCTGTCTGTTTCACTAATTTGTTCCAGTCTAAAATATCATAGATAGACACACGGCTAAGTGGCTCTATCCATGCCCTGTATATCCCCCTCTGCCACCCACCAGTCCACATACAATATCCACCTCCAGGTTCTGGTCACGCACTTTCCCACTTTCTGAAACAAAAACAAAAAATTATAAACACAACAAGAAAGTAAAAGTGAAACCCCCTAATTATAGGGTCAGGGACAGAAATGCACTTCCATTTACAATCAGGGACAAGTGTATAATACCACTATACAAGCACCAATATAACCCACAATACTACCATATAAAGGCTCCATAGTGGTCAGACACCAACTCAGGTCACCATCACATGACACTAACTACAGCACTGATCCAACACATAAGCAAAATAACTCCTGACATCCAGGGACTCACAGGAGATGTCTTCTCTGATGAATCGCTCTCTTCTCTGATGAGTCATTCTCTTCTCTCATGAGTCTTTCTTTTTCCCTTTTCTTTTCCATCCAGTCCAGATTGCCATGATGACTTCTCCCAGCCACCACACATCCCTGCAGAATTTACACACAAATATCTTGGAATCTCGACTTTTCCATCACCTCGCTCAGTGTCTCCCACCTCTTTACACACTTCCCAGGAGTGGGAGAGCGGGTAAAAGCTTTAGCTTACAGACACAGTCTCCTAAAAGAGTAGGGGGGAATAGATGACTAAATCCCTGGAGATTGTGCTACTGCTATGGTCTGTGCCCCTCAGAATCATAATACCAGGTAGTTACACAAGGCCATAGATAGGTAGGCAAGGTCCTTGGTTGTTAGGTAAATGGACAAGGCCCCAGGTAGCCAAATAGATAGGCCCTATTTATGTAAGTAGATCCCCATTGTATAAGTTGCTAGGCCCAAGGAATGAAGGCTGCCCCCAGGCAAGTTGGTGGATAGACCCAAGGTAGGTAGGTTGGTGGGCCCCAGATAGGTAGTTAGGTAGGTTGTAGTTGGGACCCAGGTAGGTAAGTGGGCCCTAGTTAGGTAGGTTGAAGATGGGCCTCAGTTAGGTAGGCTGTAGGTAGGTAGGCCCCTGCTAAGTAGGCGACAGGTGGGCCCCATGTAGGAAGGTAGTAGGTGAGCCCCAGGTAGGTAGGTGGGTCTAAGGTAGGTAGGTACTGTATATTGGCCCCAAGTAGGTATTTGGTAGGTGGGCCTCAGGTAGGTAGGTGGACCCCAGTTAGGTAGGTTGTAGATGAGACTCAGGTAATCTACAGGTGGTCTCCAGTTAGGCAGGTTGTAGGTAGGTAGGGGGGCCCCAGGTTCATAGGTGATAAGTGGGCTTCATGTAGGTAAGTGAAGAAAATCTAAAAAAATCATAAAAAAGAAAAAACCTCACCTCTCTCCCATTCCCCCAACGCGATGGGTAGCAGGCCAGTTTAAGGTGCCCTGCGTCAGCATTAGAGGCTGACATCTGGTAAGCTTAATGCCCAAGACTTAGGCTTACCTGGCTGAATAGCAGAGCAGCGTGCTGACTGCGCAGTCCTGGGAATTGAGAGCATTTTACCTCAAATCCGGGACTCTGCCTCCAAACACTCAGGTCAGAGGTAGGATGCGGTGGCCGGACCACTTTAGGCAGTGGTGGTAGCTCCGTCACTGCGGCTCGGGGCCCACC
Source organism: Phyllomedusa bahiana (assembly GCA_025379985.1). NCBI lineage: Eukaryota > Metazoa > Chordata > Amphibia > Anura > Hylidae > Phyllomedusa > Phyllomedusa bahiana. The sequence goes on from JAODAL010019645.1 coordinate 21,390, forward strand.
AAGAGTTTCACCATCTCTCCAGTGGGACAGTCCGAGCCTGGCTGTCTAGGAAATTTGCCATCTCTTCCAGGCCTACTGGCTCTCAGAGTTTCCTAGAGGGAAGCAAGCTGACTCAGTTCATTGTTGCCCTGCACCATTTAGGTTTTGAATTCAAATCCCACCATGGAGAACACCTGCATGAAGTTTCCATTATTCCACCAGGTTTTTATGGGTTTCCTACAGTTACTCTGGCTTCCTCCATACCAAAATACATACAAATGGGTTGATCTGGAATCTGGACTGTGAACCTCAATGGGGACAGGGACCAATGTGAATAATGACAATCTCTGTACACTGTGGTGGTATATAACAGGGCTATATAAATGAATAAAATAATGATAGTTGTCAAGTATGAGTTATATTGTCTGACAGGGAATGGTCATAAATTGCCTGGTGCACTTTCAGTCGCAGCATTTCACTTTATAAGGTCCTGAGCACCAATGGGCGATTGCTCTCCATTGCCTTGGCGTCTCTGTCCATGAGACTCATAATAATAATAATAATAATAATAAAAATAATCTTTATTTATATAGCGCCAACATATTCCGCAGCACTTTACAATGTAGAGGGTATAATTACTGACAAAAGACATACATTACACAATGAAAAGCTACTTACAGATGAGACACAAGGTGTGAGGGCCCTGCTCGCAAGAGCTTACAATCTATAGAGGGTGCCTGCGGGAGACAAAGGAGGAGAAGTGCTAAATTTACAATGGTCCAGCCTTGTTTTATAAATATGGGGAGGTTTACATAAAAATTGGGTGAACCTGCCACCCTGACAGCACATCTATATACAGATAAGTGCCTGTGAGTGTCCTAGTGTAGGGAGTGACAGACATGTGTGTGATAGAAGGTGATAGAAGAAGATGTATTTTCAGGACACTCTTAAAACTGCGAAGGCTAGGATTGTGCCTGATGGTACGTGGTAGGATGTTCCAGAGAATCGGTGCAGCACATGTGACATCTTGAAGGCGGGCATGGGAGGTTCGGATGATTGTAGTCTGTAGTTTGATGTCCGCAGCTGAGCGGAGAGAGCGGGCAGGGTGGTAGACAGAGATGAGAGAGGAGATGTAGGGGGGGTGCAGCGCTGTGGAGAGACCGGGTAGGGTGGTAGACAGAGATGAGAGAGGAGATGTAGTGGGTGAAGCGCTGTGGAGAGAGCGGGTAGGGTGGTAGACAGAGATGAGGGAGGAGATGTAGGGAGGTGCAGCACTGTGGAGAGCTTTATGGGTGAGAGTGATGAGTTTATGTTGTATCCTGTACTGAATGGGAGACCAGTGCAGCAAGTGACACAGGGTAGAGGCATCAGTATAGCGGCTGGAGAGAAAGACAAGCCTGGCTGCTGCATGCAGGACAGATTGGAGAGGGGAGAGTTTGCAGAGAGGGAGACCGATAAGCAGGGAGTTACAGGAGTCAAGACGAGAAAGAATAAGAGCAGTAATGAGGGTTTGAGCTGTTTTCACATCGAGAAAAGGACGGATTCTGGAGATGTCCTTGAGGTGCAGGTGACAGGAGCGGACAAGGGATTGGATATATGGACAGATCAGAGTCTAGTATAACCCCAAGACAGCGGGCCTGCTGCCCAGGAGTTATGGTGGTGCCACACACTGAGAGAGAAATAACAGATGGGGGTTGGTTAGTAGATGGCGGGATGACTAGAAGTTCAGTTTTATTGAGGTTTAGTTGGAGATAGAGAGAGGACATGATGTCAAAGTCAGTAGACAGAAAGTCACTGGTGTTCTGTAGCAGAGTGGGAGTGATGTCACGCGAAGAGGTGTATATTTGGGTGTCTTCAGCATAGAGATGGTACTTGAAGCCAAATCTACTGATGGCCAATGGGGGCTGTATAGATTGAGAAGAAGAGTGGACCAAGAACCAACCCCTGAGGGACCCCAACAGCAAGAGGGAGAGGAGAAGAAGTTGAACCTGCAAATGAGACAATGAAGGAGCGGTCAGAGAGGTAGGAAGAGAACCAAGCAAGAGCGGTGTCCTGGAGGCCAATGGTGCTGAACATGCTGAGGAGGAGATGGTGATCGACAGTGTCAAATGCTGCAGAGAGATAAAGAAGAACCAACAAGTATTTACCCTGAGATTTAGCAGTGAGGAGATCATTAGAGACTTTAACTAGAGCAGTTTCTGTGGAGTGTCGGGTGCGGAAACCGGATTGTAGAGTATCGAGAAGAGAGTTAGCAGAGAGATGGTGGATTAGGCGAGAGTAGACCAAGCGTTCCAGGAGTTTAGAGATGAAGGGAAGGTTAGAGACTGGTCGGTAATTAGCAGCACAGGACGGGTCCAGAGGGGGATTTTTTAGTAAAGAGGTTATAGCAGGGTGTTTAAAGGAGAATGGAAAGAACCCAGTGGAGAGAGAGAGAGGTTACAGATTGTAGTGAGGTGAGAGAAGACAGCTGGAGAAATAGACTGGAGAAGGTGGGAGGAAATGGAGACACTAGAGCAGGTGGTGAGGCGAGCAGACAGGAGAAGCCTGGACACTTCTTCTTCTGTCGTTAGGTCAAGAGCTGAGAGCAGACTAGAAGACTTGCGGGAGGGGATGGGATGGGTATTACTAGAGGACGTGCGGGAGGGACAGGATGTGTGCTGCTTGAGGTTTATGATGAGATGTTATACCGGATACTGTCAATTTTGTCTTTGAAGTGAGTGGCCAGGTCTTCAGCACAGAGGTCAGTGACCGGGGCCTGAGCTTTAGGCCTTAGGAGGGAGTGCAAAGTGTCAAACAGGCGTTTTGGGTTGTTGTGTAAGGTTGAGATGAGGGAGGTGAAATATTTTTGTTTGGCGCAGTGAAGGGCAGTGTGGTAAGTCCCGAGCATGAATTTATAGTGGAGAAAGTCTGCAGGTAGCTTTGACTTTCTCCACAGATGCTCCGCGCACCTGGAACATCGCTGCAGATGGCCAGTCTGAGGCGTGTGCCAAGGCTGCCAGCGTCTGACTCTGGTGGTGCGGTGTGTGAGTGGTGCCAACATGTCCAGGGTGGTTGTGAGAGTTTCGTTGTAATGTTTGACGGCCTGGTCAGGACAGGAGAGGGAGGAGATTGGGGGCAGTGAGGACTGTATGGTGTCTATGAGTTCCTGGGTGTTAATGGAGCGGACCCATGTACCATAGCAGATTCCTTGCATATATGATATAACACACATCCATGCTCTTTTATATGTTTGCTTTTGTTCTTAAAATAATTTAGAAACATAAGTTGATTTATAATAGTGGTGACATCAGATCCCTCAGACTACACCCAGCAGAGAAACAGGCTCCAAGCTTAATAGACTAAAGAAAGAGACAAGGACTTCTGAGGAGACGCTTAACATCTATTAATTGCCAAGATTTTGTCACATTAACCACAGACCAAGTCCCTGGCAAAGAAATTTCTTTTGTCTTGAGCTTTGTTATAATGTCTATTATGATGGAAAATAAAAAAATAAATATAATAAAAACATAATATGATAAAAACCAGAAACAAATTAAATTGATATCAAATGTGCATTTGCCATTTATAACACCTAACCTGAAAAGAATCACTTCCCTATTGAAAGTATATATTCTGCCACGAAGAGCACTATAGAATCAATACATAGGATCAAAGAGAATACATCTGTAGGAGAAGGCAAAATAATACAAACAAGTAAATTTCATTAAATGTATGGAAAATGCAACAAAGTAGCATGCTAAATATTATCAAGTAAAAAAAACAGACTAATGAGTAAAGACAAAAGAAAAATAATAAAAGAAAGAAACACAATACAGGTGGGTACAACATTGGATCATTCAGAGATCCTCACTGAACTTCTGGAGTGAGTTTGCTGCACTGAACGTAAAGGGGGCGAATAATTTGTAATTTTCAGTTTTGTGTTTTTTTTATTTTACAAAAGTTTAAAATAAATTTTGTTCCACTTCACAATTGTGTCCCACTCGTTGATTCTTCACAAAAAACTTAAAATGTTATATCTTTACGTTTGAAGCCTGAAATGTGGCAAAAGGTTGAAAAGTTCAAGGAGGCCGAATACTTTTGCAAGGCACTGTATGTAGATCAACAAATGGCAACAAAGGTAAGTATGAAGTCACAAAACAGTAAACAGTAGCACCCAATGCGCGTTTCACCCTGGCAACGGCTTTGTCCAAGGTATTGATTTTAGGGCTAACTACTGTCTTACAACACCCCTCTAGCACCAAAACCACCAATGGTAGACTAATCTTGACAAAGCTATGGTCCTGGTGAAACCCGTGTTGGGTGCAATTAGTGGGTGACTTTAGACTATGTAATTTTTTTTAACCTGGTTTTAATTTTGTCTTGTCTGATATATAAAAAAAATGGGATATTATTTACTCTAAAACAAATACAATGCCATACTTACAGATCAATGGCTGGACAATAGACTAATCCCAGTAGAAGGCAATATAAGCCCTTGTGCTACCTGGGTGAGATATAACAGGTGTAGATAACTACTGAGCAGAAGCTCACACACCCACCTGAAATGTGCTCTATATAAATGGCATCCTTTGTATCCCCTTATCTATATGCAATTGTAATGCTAGCATGTACCCCCTTCATGCATAAAAGGCATGTGAGTGGTTGTCTTAGTTTTTCATTTGTGCAGTCTAGCCTTGTATAATATTATTGCTTTTTTCATGATGGTGTGAACTGGTACTTATCCAATGTGCAGTTTTTATCATTCAGTTGCTCCCCTAGTGGAGGAGTGTACGATCTACTGTTCATTAGTTATCTGCACCTGTTATATCTTCCCCAAGTAACAAAGGTGCTTACGTTGCCTCCTTTTGGGTTTGTCCAGCCATGGAGCTGCAAGTATTTGTTTTTGAGTAAATAATGTCCCATTTTTTATGTGATTTTTTTGTAAATTGGTAGTGTAAGGACTCTTGACGTGTGAGGACTCTTGACGTGGGTTCCAAGCCTGCAAACATAGTGACCACTGTAACAACTAATACCTCATATTTGATATTTTTACAGTATGCAATTTTCTGCCCTAAATACTGGGGAGCAGAGGGTATCAGTATTTTTTGTTGGACACCTGAAATGTGCCGGGCAGCCCACCCAATCGAATAGTAGAGGTATCATAGGCTGTAATGCATGGTGCACCACACATATCTGTATTAGTGCTACACTTTGTATTGCCTTATTTATATACAATTATAATACTAGCAACCGCCACGATTATAAATAGAAGGCTATGAGTGGTTGTCTTATCAGCATTTTTGCATTTATGCAGTCTCCCCTTGTATAATATTATGGCTTTTCTGCACACTGGTGTGAACTGGTACTTACCCTATGTGAAGTTTTCTATTATTTACTTACCATCCTAGTGGAGGGGTGTGTGACCTTCTTCTCATTAGTTATCTGCACCTGTTATGTCCCTCCCAGGTAGCACTAAAGCTTATTTTGCCTCCTACTGGGATTAGTTTTTTGTCCAGCAATTGTGCTGTAAATATAGCCATGTGTTTGTTCTTGTCTGATGTTGGCGGTTTCCCACTTGTTGGTATTTATGCTTTATTGTTGTATACATTAAACCTACTAAAATTAACTAATAATAAAATAGTCACGTAAAAGAAAAATGTTAAATCAAGTCCTCAATTGGGCTCACACTCTTTTAGAGGAAATCAATCTTGCATTTTGGGTCATTGGAAAAAACTAAGACACGTGTTAAGGAGAACAAACTATGTTAAGGACTTCTAATGATCCTAGTTCTGAGATACCCAAAGAAATATTATTTTATATGTATGGCACCACCATAACTGCTGTAAAGAGATTGTCATTAGCCCCTGTCAGCATTATGCCTCCAAATTTATTTTACAATTGAACCTATCAGCAGGGGCATTACTAGGCAGTTTTATTCGGGGCACAAGCCCCGAATAAATCTGCCTGTGCCCCGAACCTCGAATCTGCCGTGGACCTGGAGGGCTCCTAGGTGCGGGATCTCTGACTGCACGGCCGTTTCTCAGCAGCCGCGCAGTCAGAGTCGGGGAGGAGACCGGACGGATCGCTACCGTCCTGTCTTCTCCCCTGTATGTTCAGCGCTTGGTAGGCGCTGTACATACACCTCAGCGTCACAGGGGGCGTGACGCATGGCTTTCATCACCCCCCTACGACGCTGGGTCTCCTAAGCCAGCAGCTCTGCCGGCCGAGGAGGTCCTGGACCCCGCGAGACGGCGTAAGTAGCGTGATGACATCACTCTGCTTACACCATTCTCAAGCTGCAGGACCTGGACGCGCGGACCGTTCTGAGGTGAGTAGGTTTTTTTATTTTATTTTTATTAGCTAAGGGGGGCATATTACTGGCTATGGGGGCATATTATTGGCTATGGGGGCATATTAATGGCTATGGGGGCATATTATTGGCTATGGGGGCATATTAATTACTAAGGGGGCATATTAAAGGCTATGAGGGCATAGTATCTGGCTATGGGGGCATATTATGGTGTATGGCATATATGGTCTGGGCATATTAATAGCTATGGGAGTATATTATTGGCTAAGGGGGCAAATGATTGGCTAAGGGGAGCATATTACTGGCTAAAGGGGGCATATTACTGGCTAAGTGGGCATATAACCTGGCTGGGGGGCATATAACCTGGCTGGGGGGCATATTAATGGCTAAGGGGAGCATATTACTGGCTAAAGGGGGCATATTACCTGGCTAAGGAGGGCATATTACCTGGCTAAGGGGACAGTAACCTGGCTAAATGAGGCATATTACTGGCTACAGGGGGCATATTACTGCCTAAAGGGGGCAGTAACCTAGCTACAGAGGGCAGTAACCTGGCTAGAGGGGCTAATAACTTGGCTAAAGGGGGCTACAACCTGGCTACAGTGGGCTACTACCTGGCTACAGGGAGCACATATTTATTACCATTTGGGGCACTATAGATGGGGAGTTTGTATAGAGATAGGAAATTGTAGAGAAATGCTGATTAAATGAGGAGTCTAAGATGTTTGTTTTGTACATTCTACAGTGAAGAGTTGTGGCCGGAAGAAGTCTTCATGGCATCTGGGACAGATGGAGAAGAAGAGAAAGAGAACAACTCTTCAGAGGCGTCTCCAGTGAGTCACTAAATGTAACTGCAGTGTAATCACTGATATTTCTGCTGAGCCTACATACAACTAGTATCTACCACTAAATGGTCACTGTATGGCAGTGGTATATGTACAGCTGATGGTCACATGTGGGGGTCGCGTTTGGTCAGGGTCTGGCAGGATTATTTGAACCTTAAGTAGTAATAGTTTTGGGTCTTCATTTTGTATGTTTTTTTAGTAACAATGAGTCGTCTGGTCTACTTGCTCCATGTATAGGTGTATTTTTTGGTGACTGTCACTGTCATACATAGGTGAGAGGTTTTGAAAAAGAAAATTTGTCAGGGCTGATTTCCATTGTACAATGACTGCTGAGGAGATGGACGGGATCTATGTGGAATGTGCAGAAAGTTAGTGACAGGAACAGAAGTTTTTTCTCTGTAAAAATACATATACATTTGTCAATGTGGCTTGAAAAATGCCGTGTGCACCCAGCCCTACTGAGAAAAACTTAAGGGCCCGAGCCCCGGATGTTTTGGGACTATAGCAACGCCCCTGCCTATCAGTATGTTTTGGGATTGTAAGAGGACACCCATGGAATTAAATTGAGAATATACAAACTCCATGCAAATGTTTTCCTTTGTCAGATTTGAGCCCAGGACCCCAATGCTACAAACCACTGAGCCACCATTTAAGCTAAAGGACCCCCTTTCCTGCAACTCCACTTAGATTCTTGGTGTTCTACTGGCTCTAGGACTTTGATGCTGCTTAGTAGGAACCATAGTAGATCACCATCTTCTCCTCAGCTCAGCGCCATTGGCCTCCTGGACACCGCTCTCTCTTAGTTCTCATCCTACCTCTCTGACAGCTCCTTAGGTGTCTCATATGCAGGTTTTACCTCCACTCCTCTTCCTCTTGTTGTTGGGGTTTCCTCAGGGATCAGTTCTAGGTCCTCTCCTCTTTTCACTCTTCACAGCCCCCATTGGACAAACCATCAGTAGTTTTGTCTTTCTTTACCATCTCTACACTGATGACATTCAATTATACAGCTCTTTCCGTGTCATCACCCCTGCCCTGTTGCAGAACATCAGTGACTGTCAGCTGTCTATAGTTGTACTGTCTGGGTGGCAAGTTCTTCCAATTTTTATGTAAACTACCACATATTTGTGTAACATGGATGGACCATTATGTAAATCAAACGCTTCTCACCCATACACCCTAATAGATTGTAAGCTCTTGTGAGCAGGACCCTCACACCTTGTTCCTGATCTGTATGTAGGTTTTTTACTGTGTAATGTTTGGTTTTGTCTGTACCAATACCTTCTAAATTGTACAGTACTGCAGAATATGTTGGCGCTATATAAAGATTATTATTATTAATATAGGGTTATATCCACTAAAACTGGCAATTAGTGGATATTTAAAGAGCCTTAGCACCATCTTTGTCAAGCCCTGGCCATGCCTCAGAGAGTAGATGATTTAATGGCCAAGACAGAAGGATGTAGCTGGAGTGTGGTATTGAGTTTCTACCCAGTGAGCCAAGTGCCTAGTTCCAACAATATACTTAGAAGGACCTCCCAAGAAGATACTGGTATTGTAATGTGGAGCTCCCAAATACAGATTTCAACTAACAATCTTTGGATTTTCAGGCTGCACCAATATGGTTTTTATTCCCCCGAGACAAGTCTTCTATGGCATTCAGAAAATGCTACAATGGGTGAAATGAGCAATCATGGGAAGAACATTGGTATGTTCTCATGTAGACTCAACATCCTTACTTAAATATCAACCACTAATCACACTCTTCTATATTTCCTCATTAAAAGTAACAACAAAATTCTCTGTCCAGTGTTGACCTAATACATAGTTACATAGCTACATAGTTCGTACGGTTGAAAAAACACACATGTCCATCAAGTTTAACCAAGGGTGGGGAAAATGTGGGTGAAGGGAAAGAGACAAGGACTTTAAGCCCAGCCTCCCCACTGGTGAATGCCCTGAAACCCACAAGGCCCAAGCCCCAAATCTGCTCCAGGGGAGACCCTACTCTGACCCCAGAGCCTCCACCAGCCAGGATCCAGAATTTTACATGGCTACGTACGCATTAATATTCTTTAGTTCCAGGTAGGTATCTAAGCCTTTTTTGAAACTCTATGACCCTCAGTTCCAGTTCTCAGTGGAGTTTACCAGAGAGAGCATGGGGGAGAGAAAGCTTAATATCTTCCATGGTCGTATTATCTTGTTATTTTGTGGACTATCAATGATATATAATGTAAAGCTTCCGCGGTCAAACAGAGGTGTTGCTGAATTTTATAAAGGTTCAACTTTTTGCATTTTCTAATTAAAACAACATAAAAGGTCTTCACCAACAACTAAATTTAGAAAGAGTTGATAATAATTCGGACACCTTCAGTTAACATGATAGTAGTTAGGTTTTATGAGTAATGTACTAGACAACAGATTCCCAAAGTCTAAATTGTATTGACTCTGGTTAGACTGGGGTGTAGAGTCTTAGGGATCCCCTAAAACCACTTCATGGAGGTTTGGACTTAGCTACAGGAAGATCCCCAAGCCTCAGTACCTAGAATAGGTTTGGATAGGTACCTGTAGCTCTTCCAAACCAGAGGTATGGTCAGGAACAGAGCAGGAATTTGATACCAGCAGTGTAGACAGGGGAGAACTAAAAGTCAAGTCAAAGAGTAGTACTAACAGGTATAGTAACCGATGGGCAAAGTAGAAGCATAGTCAGGAAAAGACAGAAGTCAGGACCAGGAATAATACCAAGTACTAGTCTTACTGTCCACTGGACAATGGCGGTGACAGACAGAGATGTGGCCGAGCAGAAGTCCAGCACTGGAGTGGTGAATAACATTGGGTCAATTCTGATATTCAAAAAGGCAGCTTTAGATAGAACATCAGGTTGCTTTCTCAACCATATCTCACTATATTTGTTTTCTCAGCCTCAGGTAGTAGAAACAACTCTAACTGTTTCCCCGAAAATAAGACAGTATCATATTAATTTTTGCTCCTAAAGACAAACTAAGACTTATTTTTAGAGGATTTCTTATTTTTCCACGAACAAGAATTCACATTTATTGTTGAAAAAAACATCAACCTGTATTAATATACTGTAGTGATTTCATCACAGACATCAGCATAAGCAGCCAAACTCTGAATTGCATCAAAAAAATGCACCAGGTCTTATTTTCAGGGATTTCTTATTTTCGGGGAAACAGGGTATGTACCATCACATGATGATAATCATCAATGGGCTGCCTCTGTAACTGCACAATCACCAACACAAGGACAGGTACAAATTCTGCAGTTAGTTGACTTTGGAGACAATCTGGGACCATATAAATGGTAACAAATCTAGAAAACATGACACAAAACCCTTTTCTTCTATTTGATAAGACACTTAGACAGTAATATGATCGCCTCAAATTTGGTATCCGCATAACCTTAAAAACATGTGCTGCAGATGTACTTACTAATTTTACATTGGTGATGTACAACATTAAAAAAGACACAAAAAATGCTCATTAGAAAAATCAAGATGTGCTGCTGGTCCCTTAAAATTGGATGCTAAGTAATACATATCCCATAATGGAACATACTGCCGTGTTGAGGTAAAAATTAAAAAAAAATTTGATCCAGAATACTGATCTGGAAAGTCTAAGGGTAACATGTATGAACAGGGCTGCGCCAAAGTCTGGCGTCTTTTCAGCTCAAAAACTAGCGCAGCCTTGTTCACTATATTTGTAACCAGACGAACTCCAGTATCAGGCGTACTTCAGTATCAGGCACACTCCAGTATCAGGCACACTCCAGTATCAGGCACACTCCAGTATCAGGCGCGCTCCAGTATCAGGCACACTCCAGTATCAGGCGCACTCCAATATTAGGCGAACTCCAGTATCAGGCGCATTGCAGAGCAACCGCGGCACTTTGTAATGTGCCTGATATCGGAGGGGGGGGGGGTGCTAGAGGCATCGCGCTGCAACCGTACAAAACTATAGATTTATATCTTCAGTGTGGCAAATCCAGGCGCATTACTGCTGGAACAGGTAGAGCACTTTAAAAGTGGTTTACCTGAGCCAGATGTGTTACTTTGTATCTATAAAGCGCTAAATCTATGACCCGCAGTAAAACAGGTTCATAGATTCAGGTGCATTCTACACTACTAATGCGCAAAAAAATGGCGCCTGGGAGCCAAAAATCATAATTGTCGCCCTAAAAGCTTTGTGTGGTGCTAAAGGTACAAAAGTAACTTAATTCCTAAGTAAAGGCTTTAGTCCGTAAAACTCGACACTTTCTAATGCGCCAAACATGAGGGGGCGTCCTGGGGGCATCGCACCACACTCGTATTATAAGACCCATCTATGACTGCGGTTCGGCAAAACAGGCGCATTACTGCTCGGACAGGCAGATCTATCTCAATGTGATCTGCCTGAGCCGGAGGAGTCGCAGTGGAGTTAGATTTGTTGTTAGGGAAAAAAATGTCCAATATTTCTCAACTTCCACCAGAACAATAATAAAAAGTCATTTCTGATAATTATCAAACTACATAAAATTAAATTATTTAAACTTAATAAAAAAAATAATAAATATACATAAAAATAATATAAAAATATATAATATCCCAAAAAATATAAAAATATCTCCTATAAAGTGTATTTCAAATTAATAGAATCTAAAATTAATTTTACATGAAATAACCCATTGATGTTTTTCAGATTTTTTAATTTTTACTACATTAAATTTGAACTGTATTTTTGCTGCTCTCACCCTTTATTCTACATACAGCAGGAGCCAGCACAGCACAGGTATCAGTCCCATAGTTTCTATTCACTGACATGCTATTCTAATGACTTTTATTTCCAGCCTGTCTATAGCCTTTATACATGTTTGGATCATTACTAATGGGCCTAAGTTCCATAATGCGGCAAAGACACAGGTGAGGTGTGGGGAACTTTACACCATTTATAATCGTACAGAAACCACTTTCATGCATTCAGGCGCATTCTACGCTACTAACGCTACTAATGCGCACAAACAAAATAGCGCCTGGGAGCCAAAAATCATAATTGTCGCCCTAAAAGCTCTTTGTGGTCCTAAAGGTACAAAAGTAACTTAATTCCTAAGTAAAGGCTTTAGTCCATAAACCATAACACTTTCAAATGTGCCTAACACGAGGGGGCGTCCTGGGGGCGTCGCACCACACTTGTAATATTAGACACATATATGAATGCGGTTCGGCAAAAACCAGGGATTACTGCTGGACAGGCAGACCTATTCAATGTGCTTTTGGCCCTGGGAGTGGAGTGGGTTTAGATTTGCTGTAAGGGGCAAATGTCCCTTATTTCTCACTTCCACCAGTACAAAAATAAAAGTCATTTCTGATAATTATAAAAATATAAAAATTTTTAAATATTTAAAATGTAATAAAAAAAGTTTAATAAAAATATACAATATCCAAAATATAAAAAATCTTCTATAAAAATGTATTTAAAAATTTAAATTGAATCAAAAATTTTAATTTTACATGAAATAACCCCTGATGATGTTGTTCGTTTTTTAAATTTTTACTAAAATTAAATTGGAAATGTTTTTTTGGGCCCCCCTCACCCTTTTTCTACAAAATTTGAAATTTATTTTTGTGCTCTCACCCTTTTTTACATAAATTTGAAATTTTTTTTTTGGCTTTCACCTTTTTCTTACCGTAAGAGCCCGGACGTCAGGTCTTGCTGGTATCTGTGGTGCACCAAGCAAGATCAGTCCCATAGTTGCTATCACTGACATGCTATTCTAATGACTTCTCTTATTTGCAGCCTATCTATAGCCTTTATACATGTTTGGCACATTACTTATGCGCCTAAGTTCCATAATGCGCCAAACACACAGGCGAGGGGCGGGGGAACTTTACACCATTTATAATCGCACAAAAAACACTTTCATACATTCAGGCGCATTATACACTGAAAAATAGATGAGAAAATGCACTTCGACGCGCCTTCCTTCGTACATGTTTCCCATAGATGGAAACCTCAATGGAACCTGGACAGTCTCCACTGTAATTGGGTTAATAGGATGTGTGGGGGGTTATTTAGTTCTACATCTGGCTGAGTGTCATGGCTTTGGTTAGTGAGAACAGAACGTTACTCAGTGTGTTGTAGGTTATCACATTACGAGAAAGGAGAACCAGGGCTTGATAAGGCTTTTAGCAAAAAAACCCGTGCCAGCCGGCAATTACAGGGTGTCTTCAGAAGTGCTCGTTCACATCCTGCTTATTCCTTCCATTCGAAATCAGTGGAATGTTTCCCCCTCTCTGATCACAAAGTCATAAGATCTGCAAATACAATTCACCCCATTTGACTTTCTAGGAAGGAAAAGACTTTGTGTAAATCTCTTTCAGCCGTCGCGTTGGCAGCCATTCAACAGGCTCTGTAATCTATGATGAACTCCAGTTAAGACGTAGCCGCGGATACTTTCACATAAAACGAGACGTTGAGCCGTCATCCCGGAGACGAAAATAGAGAAAATGACAGTGACGGCTTTTCATGTTTCCGAATGTAATTAAAAATGAAGCAGATGACAGAAGCGTTCAGACGGCTGATGATGAATATATCCACGGCTTGTCTGTGCTTGTGCCGGAGCCCTGATTGCTTATTTATTAAGTGCAGCACTTGAACATACAGTAGGACATAGCCAGGGCCAAAAAGTGTGGAAAAATAAAAAAAAAGTTCACCTGGCTTGTGCTGCGTATTCATGACCTTGGCTAAGAGAACCAGGAGAAGCCTGCAACCATGGGCCCTCAACTTCCTAAATCCAAAAATGTAATATAGCAAACAAGTTAAAGGGGTCGTATCATTTCATTAAATGGCCTTCCGAATAAAGGGACAGTGAAAACAAGCAACTTTGCAATAAGATGTCATTAGCAAAGCTGTCTTGTTATCACAGTTTTCCTTATCTTCTGTTTCTGTTTACACTGATATCCAGTGCTGGTCGGATCCCTCCTCCTTGCATTTCACTAGCTGAGATCTCATTTACATTCTGTTCAGCCCCCGGTCGTATTCACAGGAGCGATCATTCCTGCCTCTCACTCAGAGTAAGGGACCGGCACATTTTCACTCTGCACAGCCAGAAGCAACAGAATAACATTGCAGGGCTTCTACAATCAGGAAACAGCACAATTGTGTGTCGATCCCTGCCTGACTCAGGGGCCGTAGCAATTTCTCTCTGCACACCTAGCAGAAACACACAGCAGCAGATTCTACAATCAGAAAACATAACAGTTGTGTCTCGGTGCCTAACGCTCCTGCATAAAAGGGAGATCTGTGGCGTTCATAGAAACACTGGATTCAACTGTAACAAATCTCCAGCTGTGAGAGGAGAAGAGATCAGTGCTCAGTCTAGATTGAATGCAGCCTGTGGTATGTATACAGCTCTTATAAATAAGAATGCATAGGGAGAGACACAGTGACATGTGGACTCAGAGAGGGGGGGAAGGGAGTCTCGGGAACCATCATGAACAGTGAAGGGGGATGATGTCACCCAGCTGGGAGGGGAAAAATCGCCCCTGCATTTCTAGAGTTGAGAAGCTGATAGCAGTATGAATTGGCCGAACTAAGGAAGCGATACATCCCCTTTAAGATAATACAAGTATGTACCAGAGCCACATGTAAAGCTGTATAAGGTGATAATAATAAAACTCTGTAACAGGGGTATGGCTAGGATTGGAAACTTTGATACTTACTGGTTAAGGGGGTGTTCTTACCGTGCTGTTTTATAGAGTCTGTGTAACAGTCAGCTGTAGTGGATCTTCTGGACCACCACAAGCGATGATAGTTATGCCACGCCAGGGAGTGGAATTTAAGTATGTCCGGTTTTCACCAGAGCCCGCCGCAAAGCGGGATGGACTTGCTGCGACGGATTGCTACCAGGTTGCTACCCCTGACGTGACTTGCTTGTGGTGGCGGCTGAGGTGTGGCGTGGTACAAAATCGTAAAGTAAGCTCGTAGTCGGGGACAGGCAGGAATGTCAGGACAGGCAGCAATGGTTCGTGGTCGAGGGACGGAGGCAAACGGTAAGGTACACAGTAAACGCAAAGACACTATGGAACACTTCCTCTCTAGGCACAGGGCACTATTGATTTGGCAGGGAACAAAGGAAAAGGCAGGACTTAAATAGGATCAGCGCCCGATGAAAACCAATGACTGGCGCACTGTCTCTTTAAACTTAGCTGCAGTACCGTGCATGCCCCCAGCCAGCAACAGGAGCGCACGCCCGGCAAGGAACAGGAGCACGGTAAGGTAAGTGTGGAAAGAGCTGCGAGTGCGCCCGCAGCCCGAGAACCAGGTCAGGGCGCCGCTCGCAGCAAAGGACTCTGCAGGGTAGCGGGGGTGCCCGCGACCCAACACGAGGGTCGCGGGGACACCGGTAACGGTACCCCCCTTAGGCCTCCCCCCCTGTTCCTAGTCCACAAAAACTTGGTCAAGAGATCCCAGTCCCGGATGTTATCCTTTGGCTCCTACGACCTTTCTTCAGGCCCAAACCCCTTCCAGTCGACCAAAAAAATTTGTCTCCCTCTAACCATCTTCATGGCCAGAAACTCCTTGACCGTAAAAACATTGGTGGAGTCAGCTACAGGAGATGGAGGAGCTACCGGCTGTGGGAACCATTTAAGGATGACCGGTTCCAGCAGGGAGACGTAGAAGGAGTTTGGGATGCGCATAGTGGGTTGATACGCCTCAGAACTTCAAAAGGACCCAGAAACTGGGGACCCAGTTTGTAGCTGGGAATTTTCAAGCTGACATACCTGGCTGATAGCCATACCCTGTCTCCTGGAACAAAGGATAGAGGAGGTCTTCTCTTTTTGTCTGCTTGCACCTTCATGCGAGCTGAGGCCTGGAGCAGAGATTGGCATGTTTCCTTCCATATGGCTGATAGGTCACGGACCAGATTGTCCAATGCAGGAACATCTGAGGAGGCAGGGGGCAGCGGAAGGGGGGGACGGGGGTGCCAACCGAAGACTATAAAGAAGGGGGATGCCCCGGCAGAATCTGACTCAAGAGAATTATACAAAAATTCTGCCCATAGTAACAGACTGGACCAATCATCTTGTCTTGCAGATACAAAGTGGTGGAGATAGGTACCCAAGACCTGGTTCACTCTCTCCACTTGTTCGTTGGACTGTGGGTGGTATGCGGAAGAGAAATCAAGTTTAACTTGTAGTAGTGAACAGAGGGCTCACCAAAATCTTGAGACAAATTGAACTCCCCGATCCGAAACAATATGTTGGGGAAGTCCATGCAGCCGGCAGATATGTTTGAAAAAGAGATTGGCGAGTCGATGAGCAGAAGGTAGACCAGACAGGGAAACAAAGTGCGCCATTTTAGAGAAACAGTCAGTGGCCACCCAGATGACAGTATTACCGTCAGAGGGAGGTAGGTCGGTGATGAAGTTCATGGTAATGTGGCTCCATGGACTGTCAGGAACAGGCAGAGGCTGCAGCAAACCCACAGGCTTGAGGCGAGGTGATTTTCAGCCAGTCGGAAGTGAATAATGAAATTGAAACGGGAGAAGAACAAAGACCACCTGGCTTGACGTGGATTGAGACATGCGGTCTGTAGATAGAGAAGATTTTTGTAGTCAGTAACGATATTTACTTGATGCCAAGCCCCCTCCAGGAGGTGGTGCCATTCCTCCAGGGCAAGCTTGATGGCCAGCAGCATCCAATCCCCGATAGTGTAGATCCTTTCCGCGGACGAAAATGTTTTAGAGAAAAAAACACAGGTCCAGGTCTTGCCCTTGGGCCACTTTTGAGTGAGGACTGCTCCAGCCCCCACGGAAGAGGTGTCGACTTCTAAAAAGAAGGGGCTCTCTGTATCAGGCCAGGAAAACACAGGTGCAGAGGCAAAGGCAGCTTTTAACTTGGAGAAGGCCTCTTAAGCGGCTGGTGGCCACAGTTTAGGGTTGCCATGCTTCCTGGTGAGAGCCACAATTGGTGCCACCAACGTCGAAAAATGTGGGATGAACTGTCTATAGTAGTTGGCAAATCCCAGGAAACGTTGTATGGCCTGGAGACCAATGGGTCGGGGCCACTGCAGGATGGCGGACAGTTTTGTGGGGTATATCTGCAGACCCTTGTCCGAGATAATATAGCCGAGAAACGGAATGCTGGTCTCGTGAAATAGGCACTTCTCCAGTTTGGCATAGAGATGGTTATCACGCAGACGTCTCAGGACATGGCAAACATGCGACTGGTGGGATTCCAGATTGGGTGAAAAAAACAGAATGTCATCCAGGTAGACGCAGGAATACAGAAGATCTCGGAAAATGTCATTGACAAACTCCTGGAAAATGTCTGCAGCATTGCACAGGCCGAAGGGCATCACCAGATACTCAAAGTGTCTATCCCGAGTATTGAAGGCCGTCTTCCACTAGTCACCTTTGAGGATCCGAATGAGATTATAAGCCCCCCGCAAATCCAACTTGGAAAAGATTCTAGCCCCCCAGAGACGATCAAAGAGCTCAGTAATCAATGGTAATGGATACCGGTTTTTAATGGTGATCTTGTTGAGACCGTGGTAATCGATGCACGGGCGCAGAGACCCATCCCTCTTTTCCACAATGAAGAACCCGGTACCCGCTGGAGAAGTAGATTTGCGGATGAAGCCCGGCTTTAGACTCTCTTTTCTGTAGGCCACTTATTTAAAAGGTAAACAACCTAACCAAGGGCGTTAGCCCGTTTGACTCTACTAGGAGGTTCCACTTTATTCCTCCCGATAAGTGCAATTCAAAGCCAGGTATAGAGTCCAATAAATATTTAATAAACAACTTCTTTCTTTGGACAATTACAACACCATACAATGCTGGTTAGTAGATACAGCAGTACCTCAGTCCTTATGCATATAAGAGTCCTTCATAAATAAGTTTTCATAGAATTCAATTGTTCATCTTAAGACAAACCGTCAGTACGTCTGAGCTGGTAGATGTACGGTGCACACTCTGATGCGACGTTTCAGAGGCTTCCCTCTTTCCTCAGGCCTAGGGACGCCTCTCCCACGAAGCCTTGGTGCGCACGTTTCCCAGACGCTGCGGACAGAGCGGACAACCCCTACTGAAATGTTCGGGGCTGCCGCAGTAGAGACACAAGTTCTCCTCATGTTGTCGTGTAAGTTCTTGCAGAGTTAGGTGGGCTCTGTCCACTTGCATGGCCTCTTCGACAGTTGGCTGCGAAGGAGGCAGTGAAGGCCGTAGGAACACCGGCGCAGGATGAGGCAGACAACGTGTCCGGACTGGTTCACGCTCTTGGCGGAGCTCCTCCCGTCTCTCCGAGAAACGTATGTCAATAC
This sequence comes from Phyllomedusa bahiana, assembly GCA_025379985.1. Classification (NCBI taxonomy): domain Eukaryota; kingdom Metazoa; phylum Chordata; class Amphibia; order Anura; family Hylidae; genus Phyllomedusa; species Phyllomedusa bahiana. The sequence continues at coordinate 39,818 of JAODAL010019645.1, forward strand.
ACGTAGCCAGATGGATGAACTCACTTAGAGAAGATGGAGGGTCGTGGTGGAGAGGGCATCCTTAATCTGGCTGAAGAGGCCCTTCTTGAATGTGGCGCACAACTGAAGCCAGCGTGCGGAATTGCTCGGCGTAGTCTCCTACGGAGGAAGTCCCTTGCTGCAGGTTCAACAAGGCGGTCTCGGCAGAATAGGTGCGGGCAGGCTCTTCGAAGACACTGCGGAACTTCTGCAGAAATGTAGCAAGATCGGCTGTGACTGGATCGCCTCAGTCCCAAAGTGGAGTCGCCCATGACAGGGCTTTTCCGGAGAGAAGACTGACCACGAAGGCCACCTTGGACCTTTCAGACGGCAACTGGCCGCCCATAAGTTCCACGTGAAGGGAGCATTGGTTGATGAAGCCCTGGCAGGCCTTACGGTCCCCGTCAAACTACGTCGGCATGGACAACCGGAGTTTGGGGCCAGCGGACATCCCCGGGACAGCTGCCATGGGAGGAGTCACAGCAGCCGGCTACTGCTGCTGAGTGGTGAGGAGCTGCTGCATCATCATAGTCAGCTGGTTAAGCTGCTGCGCCTGCTGCATGATCTGTTTCGACTGTTGGGCCACGGTGGTAGTGAGGTCATAGACGCTCGGAAGAGACACCTTGGCAGCATCCATGGCCGAACCAAACTGTAACGGTCAGTGGTAGTGTAACCTCTGGACCACCACAAGCGATGGTGTAAGCGATGGCTTCGGTATAAGCCACGCCAGGGAGCGAAGTCTAAGTAGGTCCGGTTTTCACCAGAGCCCGGGGCAGCACGGGATGGACTTGCTGCGGCAGAGCACTACAGGTCGTTACCCCAGACGTGACTTGCTTGCGGTGGCGGCCAAGGCGTGGCGTGGTACACAATCGTAAAGTAAGCTCGTAGTCAGGGACAGGCAGGAAGGTAAGGACAGGCGGCAACGGTTCATGGTCGAGGGATGGAGGCAAACGGTACGGTACACAGTAAATGCAAAGACACTATGGAACGCTTCCTCCCTAGGCACAGGGCACTATTGATTCGGCAGAGACCAAAGGAAAAGGCAGGACTTAAATAGGATCAGCGCCCGGTGAAAACCAGTACCGCGCGCGCACTCTAGGGGGCGAGTGTGTGCCCGGCCAGGAAGAGGAGTGCGGTGAGGTAAGTGTGGGATAGAGCTGCGAGTGCGCCTGCAGCCCGAGTACCGGGTTAGGGCGCTGCTCGCATCAGAGGACACTGCGGGGGTGCGGGGGTGCCTGCGACCCAACAGTCTGCTCTTAACAGCCAGCTTCAGGCTCCCACTTCCAGCTCAGGTTGTGGGCGGTCTTACACCTTCAGGCTCCCATTTCTGGCTCAGGTTAGGGGGTGGTTTTTCAGCTTCAGGCTTTCACTTCCTGCTCAGACTGTGGACGGTTCTACAGCTTCAGAATCCCACTTCCTGTTCAGGCTGTGGGCGGTTCTATGACTTTAGGCTCCCATTTCCTGTTAAGCTGAGGGTAGTTATACAGCTACAGGCTCCCACTTCCTGTTAAGGCTGTTGGTTTTTCCACAGCTTCAGGTTCCCATTTCCTGGTCGGGCTGTGGGCGAGTCCACAGATTGAGGCTCCCACTTCTTGTTCAGGCTGTGGGTGGTTCTACAGCTTCAGGCTTCCACTTCCTATTCGAGCTGTGGATGGTTCCACAGTTTCAGGCTCCCACTTCTTGTTCAGGCTGTGGGTGATTCTACAGCTTCAGGCTTCCACTTCCTATTCGGGCTGTGGGTGGTTCTACAGCTTCATGCTTCCACTTCCTATTCAGGCTGTGGATGGTTCTACAGCTTCAGGCTCCCACTTCCTATTAAGGCTGCGGACTGTTCTACAGCTTCAGGCTCCCACTTCCTGTTCTTGTCAGCGGTTCTACAGCCTCAAGCTCCCACTTCCTATTCAGTCTGTGGGTGGTTCTCCAGCTTCAGCCTATGACTTCGTGTTCAGGCTGTGGGCGGACCTATAGCTTCAGGCTCCCAGTATATATTGGTAAAAGCTGAGCTCTGTGATATATAGGGTTATATGATAGAGGAGAAGAGCTGAGCTCTGTGATATATAGGGTTATATGATAGAGGAGAGAAGCTGAGCTCTGTGATATATAGGGTTATATGATAGAGGAGAAGAGCTGAGCTATGTGATATATAGGGTTATATGATAGAGGAAAGGAGCTGACCTCTGTGATATATAGGATTATATGATAGAGGGAGAGAAGCTGAGCTCTGTGATATATAGGGTTATATTTTATATGAGAGTAGCTGAGCTCTGTGATATTTAGGGTTATATGATAGTGGAGAGGAGCTGAGCTCTGTGATATATAGGGTTATATGATGAGGAGAGAAGCTGAGCTCTGTGATATATAGGGTTATATGATAGAGGAGAGAAGCTGAGCTCTGTGATATATAGGGTTATATGATAGAGGAGAGGAGCTGAGCTCTGTGATATATAGGGTTATATGATAGAGGAGAGAAGCTGAGCTCTGTGATATATAGGGATATATGATAGGGAGAAGCTGAGGCTCTGTGATATATAGGGTTATATGATAGAGGAGAGAAGTGAGCTCTGTGATAATATATTATATGATAGAGAGGAGCTGAGCTCTGTGATATATAGGGTTATATGATAGAGGAGAGGAGCTGATCTCTGTGTTATATGGGAGAGGTGCAAAGCTCTGAGATATATAGGACTATATGATAGGGGAGAGAAGCTGAGCTCTGTGATATATAGGTTTATATGATAGAGGAGAGAAGCTGGCTCTGTGATATATAGGGTTATATGATAGAGGAGAGGAGCTGATCTCTGTGATATTTTGGGTTATATGATTAGAGGAGAGAAGCTGGGCTCTGTGATATATAGGGTTATATGATAGAGAAGCTGAGCTCTGAGATATATATGGTTATATGATATAGGAGAGGAGCTGAGCTCTGTGATTTATAGGGGTATATTATAGAGGAGAGAAGTGAGCTCGGGTTTGATATTAGGGTTATATGATAGAGGGGGGAGCTGAGCTCTGTGATTTATGGGGTTTTTTATGAATGGGGAAAAGAGGAGCTGAGCTCTGTGATTTTATGGGGTTTAAATAGGGATAGAGGAGAAAAGCTGAGTTCTGTGATATTTAGGGGTTATATGATAGAGAAGTGGCCCCTTGATTTTTTAGGGTTATATGTTTGAGAAGCTGGCTTTTTGTGATATATGGGTTAAAAGATGGGGAAAGAGAAGTTTAAGCTCTGTGAATTTTGTGTTTAGGATAGAGGAGAGGAGTGAGCTCTGGAATTTTTGGGTTATTTGATAGGGAGAGAAAAAAAGGCGAGCTCTGTGTTTAAAAAGGGGTTTTTAAAGATAAGGAGAGGGTGAGCTCTGTGATATTAGGGTTTTATTTTGAGGAAAAGAAGCTGAGCTTGTGATATATAGGGTTATAGGGATAGAGGAGAGAAGTTTGAGGTTTTGTGATATATGGGGGTTATATGATAGAGGGGGAGGAGTGAGCTCTGTTTATATAGTGTTATTGTTAGAGGGGGGGAAAAAGGTGGCTTGTGATTATAGGGGAAATATGATAAAAGAAGTGGCTCTGTGATTTCAAGGTTTTTGATAGGGTGAGGAGTTTGTGCTCGTTAATATTGTGTTTTATGTTAGAGGGGAGAAGCGAGCTTTTTGATATAGGGTTTGTTCTTACCTCCCAGACCCCCGTGGGGTGGAAAGGATTTAAAAATTTTGTGTCTCTTCCCTTTGGGGGGGATGGTTGTTACTGTGAAAATTCTATTGTTTTTCAGAAAGGCGCTGTGAATACTTTTTTTTCCGGGGGGTTTAAATAACAAAAAAAATTTTGATCCCTTCCTTTTCCAGTTTCCCTCTGCTGCGGCTCCAGAGTTCCTCAGGATCAGCTCCTCTTTACGTCCGACTTCTTGGTGGACAAGGAGCTAAGCATCACTTTTTTTTCTTTCCCAACCTGGCTCACGATCCAAATTCTCATGCAGTATTAAAAGGGGTTCGAATGTTCAGCATGGGCAATAAACCCTTTCATTCCCTTAAAAATTTAATACCCAAAATTTAACCGCGGGGCGAGCGGAAAACCCGGCCCCGTGTATCGTACTCACTGGGCCCTCGGCAGAAAGGGAATCATAAATTAAATTTAAATATAACCCTCGCCTCTAAACCTTTAACCACAGCTTATAATGAGGGTAAAACGGGAAAAGGTCCCTATTGCCGTCTAGCCTAAAAAACAACACCTTCATGCTCCCCAAAAATTAATTTTCCCCGGGAAAAATTCTCTATATTTGCTCTCTGTTTTGCAATCATTATACAATTAGCCCCAAAAAACACTCTCACTTTGATTCTGCACTTAGAGAACAAAAATGATGCACAATTATCTAACGAGGTCTCATTACCTCCGAGCTTTCTCGGTTCATTTTTCCCGCATTTTATTGACTTTATTTGGGAAGATATGAAATTACTAATTTACAAAATTTTTTCCTGATTCCCCATAGACCAAAATAACAACGAAATAAAACTGATTTTTTATGTATTTCTTTTTTTAAATTTATTTTATGTTTTGCATCTACTTATTTTATTTGTAATTGTACATTATATTTTAGACAATGAATTCTAAAATTTTTTTTTGTTTTTTTTTTTTTTTTTAAATGAAATTTTTAAAATTTTTTTTGGAAAAATTTTTTTTTGTTTTCCTGCTTAAAATTTTTTTTGTTTTTTCTTTTTTCCTTTGGGAAAAAAAATCCCTGTTTGTCAGTTTTTTTTTATGTTTTGGCTGATTTTCTTTTTTTAATCTTCTTTTTCATTGTGCATTATATTTTAAGCAATGTTTTCTAGATTTTTTTTTTCTTTTTTCCTCTGTGAATTGTTAATTGTTCTTAGGAAATTTTTTTTTCTTCTTTTGTTTTGCTTTACTCCTAAAAAAAAATACCTCTTTTTGTCAGTATTGGCTGATTTTTTTAATCTTATTTTTCATGGGAAAAAAGTGAATTTCCCACAAAACTATTGTTCTTATGAGAATACTAGATGTGTTCTCATAAAGTACAGTCATGTCAGGGGCAACACTTGTCTGCTCTTCCAACTCTCTAGATAGAAATAGTAGTAGAATACTAATATAAAATAAAACAGATTTTTTTTTATTTTTTTTTAATTTTTTTGTGTGTGTCTGTGAATTATTTTGCATCTATTCATTTTATCTTTTTGCGTTTATTTTATGTTTGACATCCACTCACTTTTTTATTTTTTTTTTTGCATCTACTTATTTTATTTTTAATTGTATATCATATTTTTAGACAATGTTTTCTATAATTTGTTGGGGTTTTTTTTTGCCTTTTTCCTCTGTGAATTATTAATTTTTCTTAGGAATCCCAAAAAAATGCAAAAAAAAAAAAAAAAAACAATGGAAAAAAATAAAAAAAATCCCTGGCTTTGTGTTTTTTATTTTTTGGCTGATTTGTTTTATCTTCTTTTTCATGGGGAAAAAAATAAATTTCCCACAAAACTATTGTTCTTATGAGAATACTAGATGTATTCTCATAGAAAACTGTCATGTCAGAGGCAACACTTGTCTGCTCTTCCCAATTTCTGGATAGAAATAGTAGTAGAATACTACATATAAAATAAAACTGTTTTTTTTTTATTTTCATTTTTTGGGTGTGTGCCTATGAATTATTTTGCATCTATTCATTTTAACTTTTGCATTTATTTTATGTTTGGCATCCACTCATTTTTATTTCTTTGCATCTACTTATTTGATTTTTAATTGTACATTATATTTTTAGGCAATGTTTTCTATATTTAGGTTTTTTTTCTTTTTCCTCTGTGAATTGTTAATTTTCCTTAGGAATCCAATAAATGGAAAAAAAAGATGCAAAAAAAAAATAAATTTCATCTCTTTGTCAGTTTTTTATGTTTTGGCTGTTTTTTTTTTTTGTATCTTCTTTTTCATGGGAAAAAAGTAAATTTCCCAAAAAGCTAATGTTATTATTAGAATAATAGATGTATAATGCAATCATGTAAGGGGCAACACTTGTCCAACTTTCAGGATAGAAATAGTAGTTTGATCACCATATTCATGACCCACCCCACACCCTAATTGAAGGATTGTTTTGGTTATGTTCTTTTTTCCGGAAATGTTCGCACCTACTCTACTAGTTTTCCAATTTTTTTTTTTTGCTCCTTATGACAAACATCTGTTCTAATGCATAGAATTTTTTTTCCACGACCTAATGTGTGTCAGATGACTTCATCTTTTTAGCAGATAAAAAGCTCTCATGTTTATTTTAGGTCGTCTTGTATTTTTAAGCCTTTGCATCGAGTCTGTGTGAATGGCACTGTGTATAAAGAAAAGGGTCATGCACACAACGCATGGCAAATATGCTCTGAGCAAAAAAGGAAATGTATGTTCCTTAGACACATGACCCCCTCAGAGGAAATGAAAGCTAATAAAGCAACATTCTCATTTCACAGGAAATTATTTTTTTATTTTAGGCAATTTTGTGCCCCTTCGACCTCTCTTGTCAACTTGAGAAGAATTTTTTCAAGATACTTGAGTTGAACTGCTCAGAAACTTTTATCTCTTCACCAGCAACTCGAGTAACATCAAATGAAATATTAATTTCTCAAGTACAAGATGTCTTAGTGGATTTTGATGCTGCTGACACAATGGAACTCTCCATATATAATAGTTATGGGGCCCTTTACTTTATAGTATATTACAGAAGTAATGGAAACACTGGGTTTAAGGGCTAATATACGACCCGCAGATTGGCTACTGAAGTTCCTACCTGGAGAGCAGGTTAGCTTTCCACATTGGCTCCTGTCCAGCACCCGACATAGCTTATGTGCTGGGGTCAAATAGGTAAGGGAGCCTAGGTTCCTGTAACCCCTTAATGACTGCTCACTGACTTTATGTGGTGAGCAGTGCGTGTCTTCTTTCTACAGCAACGCTTTTCTGCACAGTTGCATTAGGAATGGAACTGCAGTTTTTAAAAATATTTCAAAAATTTTAAGTAACAAAAGACAGATTCCCCACTGGAGCTGTAGTTAACATTTCTGTTCCTAGAGTAGTCTCTGTGAATTGCAGGGACTGGAGGAAGCCTCCGATCCCCAGCGTTTTACCCTTTGATTGCCACGGTCCGTGACCGCAGCATGATCAAAGGGGATTCCCCTGCTCAATCGGGTCAAAGGGACTCCTGTTGACCAAAAGGATCCTGGGGAATATCTATACAGTCAGCCGTAGGGATCTAGAGTAGCCCTAGGGCTGTCTTCGTATTTAGCCTGCTGTCAGGGCACACTGGGTGCTGCTCTCATAGCAGCCTGTGTCATACTAACACATAGGACGACATTTAAGAACAGGGATGCGCCAGTTATGGGGCATCTAAAAGCTGTCGTAGACCTGTTCTATAGGTGTATGAACAGTCACATTTAAAACTTTGGTGCGATAAGAATCGATGCAACACTTTTTAATGCTTCAAAGATCAGGGGTGTTTTGGAGGCACACACCACATTTTTAAAATAACAAAAAAGAAGTTTTACGCCAAAACTAGCGCAGAACAGTTGGAACAGCCCGACAAAGGTAAAGGGGTGCCTGAGCCAGACTTTTTATTGGCTCAACTGCCCGTAGTAGACCGCAGAAGAACACCAGACCAGGGTAAAGGGGTGGGTCTGAGCCAGATTTTGGTATTGGCCTAAAAACTGCCCTGTATGTATGACCTGCGAAGAACAAAACCAGGGTAAAGGTGGTGCCTGAGCCAGACTTTTGGTATTGGGTCTACCTGCCGCCTGTAGTATGACCTCAGAAAACAGCCAGACCAAGTAAAGGGGGCTGCCTAGCCCGACTTGGGTATGGGTCTACAAAGTCCCCGATTTTATGACCTGCAGAAGAACGCCAGACCAGGGAAATGTGGGGGGCCGGGCCCTTGGTAGGCTTTCCCAACTGGGCCCTGTATGGGGTAAAACCGGCCGCCACCCCGGGTAAAAGGGGTGCGAGAGATTTTGGTATTGGTTAATGCCCTAGGGGGGATGAGAAGAATAGCCCGACCAGGTAAAGGTGTGCCTGAGCCAGATTTGGGGGATTGGCTCTACACTGTCCTGTATCAGACCTGCAGAAGAACAGCCCCCCAAAAAAGGGAAAGGTGGTGCCTGAACCAGACTTGTGGGATTGGCTCAGGCGCCTGTTGTATACCTCAGAAAACACCAGGCCGGGTAAAGGGGTGCCTGAGCCCGACTTTTTTATTGGGTCTACACTCCCCGTAAAGTAACCTGCAAAGAACAACCAGGTAAAGATGGTGCCTGGCCAGACTTTTGGTATTGGGTCTACACTGCCCCGTATGTATGATCGCAGAAGAAAAGCCGACCAGGGGAAAAAGGGGGTGCCTGAGCCAAATTGTGTTATTGGCTCTGCACTGCCCTGTATGGGATGACCACAGAAGAAAAGCCAGACCAGGAAAGGGGTGCCTGAGCCAACTTGTGGCATTGGCTCTACACTGCCCTGTATGTATGACCTGCAGAAGAACAAAACCCGGGGAAAAAGGGGGTGCCCGAGCCAACTTTGGTATTAGCTCTACACGCCCGAGTAAACCTGCAGAAGAACACCAAACCCGGGAAAGGTGCTGCCTACCAACTTGTGGTATTCCCCCTACACTGCCCTGTATGTATAACCTGCAAAAAGAACGCCAACCAGTAAAGGGGTGCCTGAGCCAGACGGGGTATTGCCCAAACACTCCCCTTTTTGACCTGCAGAAGAACCCCCAGACCAGGGTAAAGGTGGTGCAAGGCCAGACTTTTTAAATTGGTGTAACTGCACCTGTAGTATGCCTGCAAAAAAGAACAGCCAGACCAGGGTAAAGGTGGTGCCTGACCCAGACTTGTGGTATTGCTAAACCAGCCCGGACTCCCCATGGGGGCAAACGGGCATTTGCCCGGGGGGCTGCAGGAAGTCCCCCGGGGGCGAACGGATCGCCCCCGGGGGCTGTGTTCCCCCCCGGGGACCCCGGGGGGCCGGCGCAGCTACAGGGGCACAGGGTCGCTTTTGCGACCGGGCCCCCTCTCCAGGGGCCAAAAGGCCCCCTCCCCACACAGCTGCATGGCCGGGTCACAGACCCCCCATCCCAAAAGGCCACCACCGACCGCAGGCGCGGCAGGGGCCGAAGCGAACAGCGGGATCTTCTTCCCTCTTTCCCCAGCTCCCAGGAGGCCGGGGGGGCGGGTGCGCGATTTAGACATCATCGCGCACCTCTCCCCGGCCCCACCGGTGGAGCGGGCCCGACAGGAGAAGAAGGAAAAACAGGGAGTATTTTTGCATGTTTTTTTTTTTTTTTTAACTAATTACGGGCCCTGCTGACTATAAACCGGTCCTGCGCCTAGAAACCCCACCCCCACCTACAACACTAGCCCTGCCTGCCTAAACACACCCTGCCTGCCTATAAAACAGGCTCCCCTAGAACACTACCCTGCCTGCCTATAAAATTACCCCCTAGCACTACCCTGCCTGCCTAAAACTAGCCCTGCTCCTATAAAAACTATCCCTGCCTAAACACAGCCCTCCCTGCCATAAAACAGCCCGCCGTCTATAAAACTAGCCCTCCCGCCTATAAAACTGTCCTTCTCCCTATAAAGTGGCCCTCCCCTGCCATAATGGCCCTGCCTGCCTATAACACAGCCCGCCTAAGAAAACCCCTGCTATAAAACTAGCCCTCCTGCCTAAAAACGTTTTTGCCCCCCTTAAATGGCCCTGCCTGCCATAAGGGGCCCTGCCTGCCTAAAACACTAGCCTTGCTTAAATACCCTGCCTGCCTAAAAACTACCCTGCCAAAATACTGCCCTGCCTGCCTAGAACACAAACCCGCCTCCCCTTTAAAAACACTAGCCCCCTCCATAAAACTAGCCCTGCCTCCTAAAAAATGCCCGCCCCCCCTATCGTGGCCCTACCTCCCTATAACACTACCCCTAAATACCCCCTGCCTGCCTAAAACAAAAACCCCCGCCCCTATAACACTATCTCCTAAGATGCCCGCCTGCCTATAAAACTGCCCTGCTCCTAAATAGATCTCCCCTGCCTATAAAACTAGCCCTCCCCAAGATACTCTGCCTGCCTATAAAACGGCCCCCCCTGCCTAAGAGGGCCCCCTCCGCCTATAAAACTAGCCCGCCTGCCAAAAACGGCCCTCCCTTTCCCTATAAGGGGCCCCCCTGCCTATAAGTCCCCTGCTCCTTACAAAACTGACCCCCCCGCCTAGAAGGGGCCCTGCCTCCCATAAAACGGCCCCCCCTGCCTATAAAAGTGGCCCTATCTGCCAAAAAAGTGACCCACCTGCCTTTTTAAGTGTGCCCCCCTATAGAACTTGGGGTGCCCCTTTTAAAGGGGGGGGGGGTTTTCCCTATAAAAAAAAAGGTGTTTTTTTGAAAAAAATTTACGGGTTGGCCTGCCTATACGGGCCATGCCTGCCTGCCAATTTACTGCCCTTCTGGCTAATTACGGGGGGCACCCTAGCAACCTGCTATTATGGGGACAGCCCTAGCTCCGGCTAATTACGGGGCAGCCCTACTACCTCTTAGAGGTCATAAACTGACGCCTAATAGAGGGCTTTTAACACCTAACCTAAAGGGGGGGGGGGGCTACCTATTTACATGGCACATTATTTTTTTAATTTAATAATTTTAGGGTCACCAAAACCGTTTGGGGTACAATTACGGTAGGGCCTATTATTTTTTTTTTGGGGGCTCTATGATGGGGAGTTTGACATATTTGGGGGTTTTTGATAGGAAAAATGCTGGAAAAGAGAGGAGTCTAAATGTATTTGTGGTAAATTCTACGGGGACGAGTATGACGGGGAGAAGAAGACATTGCATGCTGTACTGGACAAGAAAAAATTTTGGGAAGGGGGAAACAACTCATCAGGAAAGACATCAGGGAGGTTTGGGCCAGATGGAAAGAAAAGGGAAGAGAACAACTCCCATCAGAATGGTCTCCTTGAGTCCCGCTTCAGGGGTCATTTTATTTTCTGTTTGAATCATGCTTATTCATGTGAGGTCCCCTGACTACTGTGATTTATTGGGGGGGTTTGTTTTTATCTGGTGCTTATGTATGTCAGTTTTGCTTGTCACTGATTGTAAAGTGCACAACTGACTCTCCGATAGGGATTCTCTTCACCACTTTTTCTTTCTTCCCTTTTGTTTGGGGGCCCCCCTCACACAGAGCGGGTTTTGGTGCATTTTTTTAATGCCTTTTTTTTGTGAGAAATGTACAGTATTAACCCGTCTCCTTTCTGCACCCAAAAAACACCAAAAACACCCTGTGAAATAGCTTTATATTTTGTTTATTTTAAAAGTGGGGAATGCAGAACAAGGGAAATTTTTAAGGCGGGTATTTATTTGGCGCTGGGGGCTTTGTGCCAGGGCTGATTTTTATTCCCAGTCCGGCCCTGCTATACACTGTGCCTGTATGCATGATCTGCAGAAGAACAGCCAGACCAGGGTAAAGGTGGTGCCTGAGCCAGACTTGTGGTATTGGCTCTACACTGCCCTGTATGTATGACCTGCAGAAGAACAGCCAGACCAGGGTAAAGGTGGTGCCTGAGCCAGACTTGTGGTATTGGCTCTACACTGCTCTGTATGCATGACCTGCAGAAGAACAGCCAGACCAGGGTAAAGGTGGTGCCTGAGCCAGACTTGGGGTATTGGCTCTAGACTGCCCTGTATGTATGACCTGCAGAAGAACAGCCAGACCAGGGTAAAGGTGGTGCCTGAGCCAGACGTGTGGTATTGGCTCTACAATGTCCTGTTTGTATGACCTGCAGAAGAACAGCCAGACCAGGGCAAATGTGGTGCCTGAGCCAGACTAGAAGTATTGGCTCTACACTGCCCTGTATGTATGAACTGCAGAAGAACAGCAAGACCAGGGTAAAGGTGGTGCCTGAGCCAGACATGTGGTATTGGCTCTACACTGCCCTGTACCTATGACCTGCAGAAGAACAGCCAGACCAGGGTAAAGGTGGTGCCTGAGCCAGACTTGTGATATTGACTCTACACTGCACCTGTATGTATGTCCTGCAGAAGAACAGCCAGACCAGGGTTAAAGGTGGTGCCTGAGCCAGACTTGTGATATTGGCTCTACACTGCCCTGTATGTGTGACCTGCAGAAGAACAGCCAGACCAGGGTAAAGGTGGTGCCTGAGCCAGACTTGTGGCATTGGCTCTACACTGTCCTGTATGTATGACCTGCAGAAGAACAGACCAGGGTAAAGGTGGTGCCTGACCAGACTTGTGGCATTGGCTCTACACTGTCACGGTAAGTTGATACATATTTTATGTATTCTACTGCCGTTGGCCATTTTGATGTTGTCTGGTTAGTAATTTGTTGTCCCGGTCTGATCTGTGGTGTGGTCATTATAAAGTGACTGTCATAGTAAAAGGATTGTACATGTCCACGTCGTAACCATTTGAATGTGACGGATGGTTTAACGGCTGAGTCCATTTTGAAGTCAATAGCCTGTTCCCCCGAATGTTCGTGTAGCAATTGATAAATATAGCCCCTCCCGCCCCCCCCCCCCCCAACTTCATTCAATATAATAACTATATTCAATACCTCACTTAACTATACATTACAATTCTCATTTCTTATCCTCATTACTTATTTTTTTCTTATATATAATCAACAAATACCAAATTTTAACTACATTTATTATTATAAAACCGCTATTTTCACATCCACACCTAATTAAACAAACCTTATACATCTTTTAAATTTCCACAATAAAATTAATTAAATTTCAAAACAACAAAATAACTATAACTCTCTATCTCTTCATCCCCCCCCCCCCCCCCCCCCCCCCCCCCCGCCACCCCCCCCCCCCCCCCCCCCCCCCCCAAAAATAAACCCCCAAAATATATACCCCCCCCCCCCTATATAATATATATATATATTATTAACAATTTTTTGTCCCCTTTTTCCCCACCCCCCCCCCCCCCCCCCCCCCCCCCCCCTCTGGACCGGGCACAGTGGTGCCACACTTTGTGTAGTATTTACCAGGAAATAGAGAAAGAGGAGGATATAATCATGTTTAACTTAGTGTTTAAACGAGAAATAAGTTTCCGCAGTAACTGAGACTGACGAGGAGATAGTTGCCTTGGAAAGAAGGGAAGAACTATTGTAATACATGCTAGGAAGATGTACAAACTGTGGGATTGTCTTGAGTGGGACAGTCCAGCCGGTCAAAGTGGCAGGAAAATCATAGGAAGAGTATCGAGGCAAGTTGTGTGACAAGGGATGGTTAGACATGGCACAGCTCATTTGAGAGTTGCAAGGGGACTGCAGAAAGAAAGTTATGTTGAAGTTGAGGGTACTGAGGTTCTGAGAGCGCTGAAAAAGTTGTATGGTTAATGAAATGTCCCGATGAGAGTGTAATTCAAAGATGGCCGTCTGTTGCCTGCGCCCCGCCCTATAATGGGTCGTAATGGTCCGGAAGGGTGGACCTGTGATGTTATGTGGAGAACAAATTCCGGACTGGGTGGAAACTTGTAGAGTCTGCTAGTGCTGCCGAAAAACGCCCCAGTGGGCGACACCTTAACCACCATTGTCCCGGCCCTATACTTTAGTCAACATCCCAGGGGCAGTACTATCAGGGTCCCACCGCCCCCACTGCAGAGAGTGATCAGGGCACGGCATCAACACTGTGACACCGCTCCAGGAGCATCAAACCGCCCCCACCCCGGCCACAAGTGTTCGTCCTTGGTCAGAAGGGATGAGACGCTGCTTCCAGGCCAACTCAGCCCGGGGGAAAGGACCGAAGGTCGCCCGAGATCTGCACCCCATTTGGGTGTCGGGGATGGATCATCCGCTCAGGAGAGTTTCAGGGCTGCCCGCCGTGTCGCCCTTAACTCTTCGGACAGGTGGCACCGGTCAGTGGACGTCATCCCAAATCAAGGTTTCTCAACCCCATAGCTTTTGGAGGCGGACTAAGTATACCAGTCCCCCAAACAAGAAGACTGATACGACAATGGGCGAACATTGGGAAACCGAGTGTCCAATTGTTCAGTACCCCCCAAAGTGAATAAGTTCTGTTCACTGTGGGGTCATGGGGTCATGAGTCTGGTCCCAAGTTTTGATGAAAAACTTAATGTGTGGCACAGATTACTGCATGAGTTGATCAAGCTTCCACTCTGCAGGATGTTCTACAAGCATGCATGGGAGGCGTAGGTCACATTTGTGCTCGTTTGTTGCAGCAGGAAGAGGTTCTTGGTTTTTCCATAACCAATAAGATACATGCTCCTTGTTGGTTTAGAGCTTTGTTGTTGGCCTGGAAGAGAGACCTTAGAAGTATTGTGCTGTGCACCAGACCAGAGTTGTAGCCTCAGAGTACAAGGAAGGCTTATCTGTAGTAAAGTGTTTCCTAGAAGTGGTTGCATAGGACAGGGAAACGATAAAAAGAATGACAAAAAATGTGTGTGAAGCCGGTGATGATTGAGTTGTACCCAGCCCCCTGGTACCTCCAGCTCCTACATTAGAGGCCCCTGCACAGGCCAGAGGCCCTACACGGAACCCTCAAGGGTCCAGAGAACCTCCTTTTTTGCTGGCGCGGCAATCAGACCGGTCATTTTAATACGTGAATTGCAGGGTCCGCTTACCACAAAATTCATCCGGATATTCGAATGTACAATCGGATTGGTCGATACCACAACCAGGAGGGCCCCCTATGAAGGTTAGGCAGCAGTCACAGTTTCTCTTTGTTGCTGAAAAAACAGCGTGTGGGGTTATCACATTCCTGTCGCTGGACAGCCTTAGATTTTATGGTGATCAATGGTGCGCCACATCTGTATTTCAGCCAAGGCCCTACCCCCTTGGGGTCCAGATCTCTCTCTGACTTACTTAGCTGTATTGGGGTAGTGGGTCGCATTTTCATAAGTCGCCTCTCACCTGCTCAAATAATGCTGGTTCCCTTCCCTGACTTGATGATCCGTTTCCTAGTATCAGACACCTGCCCTGTGAATCTACCTTGGAGCGGGACCTTCTGCGATCATGAGGGCACAAATACAGTATACTCAAGAAGGCATGGAATTAGCCTTTTTGACCCGGCATCTGAAGATGGGATAGTCGTATCGCTGTGGTTAAGGCCTTACCTGCAGTTATGTTGTCCACTAATGGAAGCCGTGGTCCAAGATTCCACTACCATTCTACAACTGCTACCAAAGGACTTATGGTCTCAAGGTCCTGACGATGTTGGACTTATGCCTGTAACCTGCTGGGTCATTTAGTTTGTCTCAGGAAGGAGCCGCTTATCCCCGTTTACACATACCCTTGAAGTTTGGACGAAAGAAGACCTGAAGATTCAGATCAGACCTTACTAAACGCTGGTGTCCTATATCATGTATTCTCACATGAAACACGCCCCTTTTTCAGTCAAGAAGAAGAGAAAGAAGGGTGAGCACCAAAGGTACAGGCTAGTGCAAGATTTTACGAGCAGTTAATGCAGCCACCATATTGAATCTCCAGTGGTCACCAACACGAACAACCTTGTTGTCCTTGATGCCGCCTGATACTTTCTGAGTCACAGTTGTGAATCTTACTAATGCGTTTCTTCAGTGTCTCTCTTCATGAAGACGCCATCCTGTTTGCCCTTCACCTTCCAAGGCTCCCAGCTCACCTGAGACCAGAACACCTCAGGAGCCCAGAACAGTCCTAATCCAATTCACTCAAGCTTTGAGGGTTTCCTACAACCATGGATAGAAAAGCCCACCCGGAGTTTCACTTCTTCAGTATGTGGTTGACTTACCCTGGGAGGAACCCCTGAGGTCAGGAAGCTGATCCATTTCCCCTTTTTTTTTTTTAACTCAACATCTCCACTTACTCAACTGCAAGGTGTCTCAAGATAAACGACATGGGTGTCAGCGAAGGTTATCTTCCTAGGTCTTGTTATTGCCCAAGGAACTGACATTGACAGAAGACCGTGTCCTTGCCTTTATCAAACTCAATTACCCAGGAATTCAGACTAACTCTGTCATTTTTTAGGTCTGATCACCTACTGTAGAAATGAGAGACCTAGAAGCATTAAGAAATCGGCAATCGCTCTAGGATTGCATTAAAAACGGAGGGCCCAAGTTTCGAAGACCGCCCCATACCAGCAATCTTTGCACAACAGAGGAAGCTTGCTTTGCGGCTCTAAGCAGCCTGTCTCGAAAAAGCTCCAGCCCTTGGCTTTCAGACTATAACCTGCCTTTCAATCTATTTGTTTCAGAGTAGGTGGACACGCCCTCTGGGAGTCACTCACTCTCAAGGACCATGCTGGGAAACAACGCCCCTTTAGGATACTATTCAGGCCCCAAACGTCTGATCCAAGTTGCTCGTTCAGGCCAACTGCCTTGAAGGATGTACAAGCCGCATCAGATGTTACTGTATAAGATCCGCAGACATCGTTCCTGGGACATGATGTAATTATTTAGACCCCCCATGAACCTTGCTGCTGTCCTACAGCAGACTTGCCGAAGCATATGGACTCATCAGCGCCATCTACGTTACAGTGCGCTTTTCCTGTGCCACTCCAATGTGTCTTTAAGCGGTGCACTGGATTCTGAACCCAGCCACTCTTCTTCACGGCGCAAGGGGGGATGAGATGATTTGATGACATGGAAGGAAAGATCATAGATTCTGATGCCTGAACTACTGGCAGAAGAAGATCACTCACCAGCCATACAGTGGTTGACTCGAAGAAATTCCCAAGCGGATCTAACTGTGGACAGATGGTTCAAGATAT
Source organism: Phyllomedusa bahiana (assembly GCA_025379985.1). Taxonomy (NCBI): domain Eukaryota; kingdom Metazoa; phylum Chordata; class Amphibia; order Anura; family Hylidae; genus Phyllomedusa; species Phyllomedusa bahiana. Next base: position 56,571 of record JAODAL010019645.1, read on the forward strand.
GGGCTACTGAAAACGGGACTTTTCATACAGATTGCAATAACCACAGAAGATGAAATTGGAAGAATAGAGGATTCATCCAGCAGCAGGAAACCCCTGTGAAGCATGCAGTGCAAATCAAGTCCCTTACTGTCAGCCCTTGAATTGCCAACCAAGGTAGCAGTCCTGAAAGTCAAGGCTCACGTAAAGCGAAAAGCAGGGAAGCAAGGGGGAACCATACCGCACGACCAAAGCAAGCCAAGGTGACAGCGGCCTTCAGGTGCCGTGTCATCCAGGGGTGGATCTTAGGAAGCTTTCTCCCATTATGCAATAACAGAGCTCGCAGAAGAAGAGGTTTAATCATGGAACAGGAACTGACCACACGGCTGAAGATCTGGAAACCAGGATGGCACCACGAGGACCGGTGGTTGATGAACAAACACACTGGCCCTGCCCAAGGAGAATACAACAATGGAAAAGGGGAAGGAGCTACTGTGCAGGGAAACCTAGGGTAATACAATGGACTTGTTTGCCTAATTGGCGAATGTCCATGCTATGCGGCATGGGCCCATGGGGCCACTCACAGAGGAAAGAAAGCACTGGTTATGTGCGATGCTGTATCCATGCACCCAGGTTTCAGCTCCATGATTTCGGAGCCTTCAAATCAAGCTGGTTCAGTCTGTGCCACCTGCAACCCATCCCCTACAGCTCAAGTTCCCATGCAGCACTTGGGAAAGCCAGTATATCACTTCCAAAGGATTCAAGTGGACCAATTCCAGATGCCTAAGAGTGGAAATTACGAATATGTCTTAGTGCAGTGGACAGGTTTTCAGGGATGGCAAGAAGCATACCAGATGACCAACAATGACCTCCAAAGTAACGCCAAAGAAGTTGATTACTGAAATAGATTGCGATTTGGAATCCCTTCAGGTGATCGAGTCAGACCAGGGTCGATTACTCTTCCTCGGTTTTCGAGAATTATGGAACATGTTTGGGTAGATTGGGCCCTCCACACTCAGTACACATCCCCCTAAGCTCTGCGATAGGTAGAGAGAATGAATGGTACCGCTGGGAAAATAGAAAACTCTTGTAAATTGACAGTGATTCCCATTACCTTGGACAAGAAACTTCTCCCAATTGATTCTGCTTCTACCATATCAGACACCACTCACAGGGAAAACATGCCTGACCCCTTTGAATTTGTTTTGGTTAAAAACCTCCACCAGGGTTGAAATCAGAGAACAAGAGTTAGGAGAAAATAGTGATAGAACTGTCCAATTTGTGTTTGAATTGTCTAAGAGTTGACTAATTTGCATGCTGCAGTTCTGCTTCTCTTCCAGAATCTACATGTGAAATTGTACACGATTCAAACCAGGAGATCGAGTGTCGGTGAAAAGGCTCATCAGAGAAATTGCCTAGAACCCAGATTTGAAGGTCCATTCAAAGTGGTTTTGGTCACCCGAATGCTTAGATCAAATTAGAGAAGGAAACCCAAACCTGGGATCACGCCTCTCACTACAAAAAGGGACACACCCTAGATGATTGCTCTTGTTTATCCTTGTGTGTTGTGTGGAGATGCAGATTAGAAGCTAGATTACACCCCAGTAGAAAGGTACATGTACGCTGGTTAAATGTCGCATGCCATTTTAGAGCCGTCACCATGGTTCGGCGTCACACCATAGCGACCCTTCCCGAAGAAAAGGTGAATAATCCAAACTTTGCTAGATGGGGACTCCAAATGATCTACATCGAAGCCTATAGGGGTCAATAGCGGGGTCCCTGACCAGTTTGAAAGACCTAGACCCTGATAGCAGCAGGGTTTGCCTCTATTTTCCAACAGGTCCAATTTACTACAAATATTGTAGATTGGATTATTCTATATTTATTATAACATCAGAGGTTTGTCAATACAGCTGAGATGGTTCCAAGGTGTCTACGAGGAGCGCTAGGCCCCATTTCCAGAATGGACCCTGCAGTACCGATTGGCAATAGACATGGGTTTTAGCCGTGGAAAGTGGAGTTTGTGGTATGGTTGGAGTAGGGAATGCTGTTTCTTTCATCCAGACAAACTCAGGGGTGTATAGGGGGAAGATTTTCCGTTCAGGGTAAAATAAGGAATTTATCGAAAGAACTTAGGTGTTTTTATGGAGTGGTTACTTCCTGGGCTAATTGGTTGAGGATTGGAATGGAGGGTGGAAGTATATGGTTACTACAAATTTGGTACAATTATATGGTTATTCTGGTTGTTTTGAGTTGTGTTCTTGCTGTTGTGTCCCCCTTTATAAAAATCTAATAGCCAAAATGCATCTGGTGGAACCCGGTGGTTTGTGTCTTTATGCAAGTAACAGGAACCTTGATGCTTGATATAATGTGGAGAGAACATTCTCCATATCAATGTAGAAGGAAAATGCCAAACCAACAGAATGGAATCAATTAAATTTGGGTTCTTGAACAGGGAGACCTCACATAGAAAGATAGGTTAGTGAGAGGAAGGGACAGGGAGTTGTTTGATAGATAAGGGCTCTCTGCAGAATCCTCTGAAGAAATCCCCAACCATCCACACGGTGTGAGCAGATACACAGGACTAAAGCTATGTAAATTAGAGTTTGAGGTATAGGGAAAGCTTGCATTTTAGGGGGGATTGTGAGAGTTATCTTGCTGATATGTGTACATTGTGTGTTTACATAAGCTAAGAGTTTGTTTATAAGAAATTTACCATGCGTGTCCTCCGTTATAGAACACATTATGTCTTTACATTTGTGACGATGATTGTGACAGAACTTGAGGAATTCAAGATGGCCGCAGTTCAATGTAGACATCCTGCATACTAGCAACATGAGTTTCGACTCATGTCCCCAAGAAGCTCTGTGATGATACAACCAGAAACTTCATCTGCCTGGAAACTACTTTGACATTAGTAGAACTTTGTGCTCAACCCCTCTCTTTGGATCTGCCACTGCGCAGGCCCCCGCTCCAATGCATCCCATATAAACTATGTGTGCCGCGATGATTAAACGCGAGAGGAGTGCTTTGGATTTAAGAGTGGACCTGAACATCGCGTACTGACTCTTTCTTTCATTGGACGCCCGTGCACTTAGGCACTGATTATGGAGTACCGGAGTTGGAAACAGGAGATCCATTGTCTGCTTTATGTCATTGACAGTATGACCTTGCAAGAAGAACAGCCAGCCAGGGTAAAGTGGTGCCTGAGCCAGATTGTGGTATTGGCTCTACACTAGCACTGTATGTTTGACATGCTGAAGAACAGCCAGACCATGGGTTAAAAGTTTTCGCCTGAGCCAGACATTGTGTATTGGCTCTACACTGCCCTGATGTATGACTGCAGAAGAAACACATCCCAGACCAGGGTAAAGGTGGTGCCTGAAGCCGACTTGTGGTGATTGGCTCTAGGCTGCACTGTATGTATGACTGCAGAGAACTGCCAGAACCAGGGTAAAGGTGGTGAATGTGACCAGAATTGTGGTATTGCACACGTCTACAATGCCATGTATTGTATGACTTGCAGAAGAGCAGCCCAAGACCCAGGGTAAGGGTGGTGACGGAGCCATAACTTGTGCTATTGGCTACTTCAATTGCCTGTATGTTTGTCCTGCGAGAACAGCACCAGGTTATTGGTGGTAGCTGACGCCAGACTTGTGGTAATTGGCTCTACACACTGCCCTGTAGTGTATGGACCTGCAGATGAACTAGCCAGAATGCAGGGTTAAAGGTGGTGCCTGAGCCAGACCTGTGTGGTTATTGGCTCTACACTCCCTGTTTGTATGAACTTGCAGAAAGAACAGGCAGATACTGGTAAAGGTGGTGCCTGGAGCACAGACTTGTGTTATTGGGCTCTATCAATGCCTGATATGTATGATCTGCAGAGAAGAACAGCCAGACCAGACCCCCCCCGCCCCACCCCGTAAACGTGGGGCCCGCCCCCCCCCCCCCCTTGGGAGCGTTGGGTGAGGTTGGGAATCTGGCACTGAGCATTGAATTGTGATATTGGATCTACACTGCACTGTATGTATGATTTGCAGAAAGAACAGCCCAGGAGACACAGGGTAACTTTGTGATGGTGCTAGATCCAGACTTGTGGTTTATTGCTACTACCGCACTGCCCTGTATGTATGACTCTGCTGAAGGAGCAGCCAGACCAGGTTAATACGGTGGTGCGTGAGCCAGATCTATGTGAGTTAACAGGTCTTACCCTGCCCTGTTCATAGTAGAGACCCCTGCCAGAGAACAGCCCAGACAGGCGTAAAGTTGGTTGCCTGAGACAAGACTAGTGGTATTGCCTTCACACACTGCCCTGTATGGTTGACTGCAGGAAGAACAGACCAGGGTATAGTGTTGCCTTGAGCAGACTTGTGATTGTGCTCTACCACGTGCCCTTGCTATGGTTATGAACTACGGAGAACAGGCATTATAGTACAATTAAGGCGCAATTCTACGACTGCCTTTAAAGCTCTATTGGAATGGACTGTGAAGTTCATTCAATCTAGAATACTGCTGTGTGGCCCATAGTGTATACTGTCAATAGCATTACAGAGTATAACATAGAATATGCTAATACATTACTAATCCCTTATTGGGATTAAAACAATAGTAAAAAAAAAAAAAAAAATGTTAAATAAAAAGAATAATTGTGCATACATTACGACACACAAATCAAAACGCAGAGAGACCTCCTCTTTTTAGGTATCCACAAGGGACCGTGTAATAAACGGTAGAATGTAATTCTACAGTTTGTGAGGTGGTGGAATGTGAATGGTGTATAAATATTAATTTAAAGAAAAAATGCAGAAAAATACTATCTTGTTTTTATGTTAATAGACTGCAAATAATATATATTAAAATAAGTTAGAATAGTACGACTGTTGAAATACAGAGTAGGACATAGAACATTAATAATTAATTTATCTGCTCTCATAAGAGGTATTTTTAGCCTGAGTGGCCTTTCAATTTTTTGTTTAAGGAATTTGTTTAACACTGTATTTCAGTCTGTCATTTGAGTCCTGAGCTAAGGGCTCGCATGATCTGATGAATTATGTGAGTAGTGTTATATTGGGTGTGCCTCTTTTGGCATGATTTTCACCCTTAATGGAATCTGTCACATAGAATATTACCCCTTGTGTGGGCAGCACAGCTAGTGTCAGACCTGCTTGTTTCCATTGCGGGTCCCTTTTATGTAAGATGTGCAAGCAGTTTTAGTAGCAATTTTAACCATCTAATCGTTTGCGCTTGAGCTAGGTGATAGCACACTGAACATCAAAGTCTAGAAAAAACACTGGTCAGTTTTTCATCCATGTTTAATGATCGGCTATTGCAATTTAATAGGTTGGTATTACCATTTGAAGTGGGAGTGCTTGCCTCTAGGTGGGGCGTGGGCTTGAAAAAAATGACTCTTCGAATGACTCTTCTGGATGAAAATTGCAGATTTGAGCTTTATAATTCACGAAAAACTACAGCATTTTACAAGATTAGGGCACCCAGCGCTGGAACAGAAGGTCTAACACTAGCTTGTGCTGTCCTCAGCAAGAGGGGCATAATCTATGTGAAAGGTTCCCTTTAATTGTGCAAATTTTTACATGGTCTGAACACTGTCTAATATCAGTGCAACTGTGGTTGATTGACAGGTTCTCTACCACACATCTCTGCTTCTGCTAGTCTAGTGTTTAGCTGCAGACGATCTAGCCTAAGTGTTGATGGACAAGTTCCTTTGCCACTCAGTTCCCTTGACTCCTAATGTGTGTTCTGTATGGTATAAACATCAGAGGGCCGGTCCTATCACACTCTGGACCGGAACTCTGAAGAAGAAGACCAGTTTTGCTCTGGAACCTCGCCTGTGATAGTCTCCTTGCAGCTTAAGCTGGTGTTTACATTCTCTTTGGACTGCTTAGATATCTGACCTCTATGCCCTCCTTCTTGACCTCCGCTTCTTGCCTGCCGCTTCTGTACCTTGTTATCCATCTCTGGTTTTGACCTTTTTCTGCTGACCATTCTGTATTGTGTTTGTCTGTCTAGTATTGTTCTGTATTTCAACATACCAGTGTAGGGACCACTATAAACTACTAGCCGCAAACAAAATTAGCTATTGTTCTTCTGGGTATGAATGAAAAAGCCAAGTGTAAAAATGATGTTTGTTGATAACCAAATTCTCCATCGACAGTCAATAGACATCACAAACAACAACATAAACCAAATGAGCTAGAGAGGTGCCACCCAGGAATTGCAATTGGGAAAGAACAGTGTAAATATAGGGTTGCCAATCACCACTTTTATTATTATTATTATTATTATTATTATTATTTTATTTAATTTTTTTTGTTATTATTTGTATTCATTTTTGTATTTTTCATATTATGATCAAATAGGAGAGAAACTCTTGCTGGTGTCCCCAACCTTGCACCATGAATGGCAGGAACATCTCCAGCGTTAATAGCCACTTTAGGCCCCATGGCACATGTACCACACTAATAAATACAAATATATATGTGTCATTGATAGCATAGGCAACAAAAAACCATAAAATACATATCTAAACAGAGAAGTCAAGAAGACTGGAGACTGGTGGACAATATCCCATAATAACTAAAAGGTCAACTGCCGGCAGCCACAAGCCATAAAGTGCAGTCAGGGGCGACCATTAGTGTGACTTCAAGGGTCGGCTTCATCTCAATATGTGCAGGAGTAGATCTGACTGCTCCTCAACTGAATAGTCAGCACTGACATCCGCTGCACCCTATCCCCAAATGTGACCCCCAATCCACTATTGTATCTGCTGTGTACACTGGAGCTGAAGGAGACCACACAACCTGCAGGCGATTAAAGTCAGGCCCTTGTAGTCTATTAGGTATAAAGCCTTGGCCATCCCCAACACATACGCCAAGCACAAGCTCAAGTCATTGTGCACTTTTTTCTATACATAAAACCTGACTAAGTTATATGAATCTCCAATAGTAAGCAATAACCAAGAGCCCCCATCAGACTGGATATGATAACCACTGACTGAAGTCCCATATAATCTCTACAAATGTCATCCACCATTTTAAGTAATACCTGAAGGTAACACGCAAAATGGAGAATGAGCAGTATAAAACAGCAGCTGTAAGGTGGAAGATAACCACAAAGGCAAAGGAGCAAAATGTTTTTTTATGACATGTAGATTAGTGTGCAACTCACCGTGTATGGGGCTTAAATGACATTCAGGCAGAGGACTAGTCACCTGTCCACCCATAGCCTCCATATTGCCCTTCTAAAATGGAGGGATCAGACCCACATATGTTCACGCTAGCATAGGAGGGTCACATACTATCCAGATCTAGGCTATGGAGATCACATACAAGGAACACTGGATTTATAACTGAACTGTATCCACCACTATTAATATACAGGAATGGAGAATCTTGCACCCAGCAGCATTAGGATTACAACTCTGGTAACTTGATGTTGATATGTGTGTCCATTAAAAATCCACGTGCCCCATACTGATCATCATCGCTATTGATGTCCCGAGCTCCTCTCTCATCACTCCCCATGCTGATCCTTATATGTATGATTTCCCCTGCTCCTCTCTCAACAGCCTAAAATACTAATTTCTCACCTATATGATGTCCCATGCTCCTCTCTCATCGTTCTCCATACTGATCCTCATCTATATGATGTCCCTTGCTCCTCTCTCATCAGTCTCCATGCTGATCCTTATCTGTATGATGTCCCCTGCTCCTTTCTCATCTCTCTGCATACTGATCCTCATCTATATGATGTCCCCTGCTCCTCTCTCACCAGTCTCCATGCTGATCCTCATCTATATGATGTCCCTTGCTCCTCTCTCATCACTCCCCATGCTGATCCTTATTTGTAGGATGTCCCCTGCTCCTCTCTCATCAGTCTCCATGCTGATCATTATCTGTATGATGTCCCCTGCTCCTCTCTCATCAGTCTCCATACTGATCCTCCTCTATATGATGTCCCCTGCTCCTCTCTCACCAGTCTCCATGCTGATCCTCATCTATATGATGTCCCTTGCTCCTCTCATCACTCCCCATTATTTGTATGATGTATCCTGCTCCTCTCTCATCAGTCTCCATGCTGATCCTTATCTGTATGATGTCCCCTGCTCCTCTCATCAGTCCCCATGCTGATCCTTATCTGTATGATGTCCCCTGCATCTCTCTCACCAGTCTCCATGCTGATCCTCATCTATATGATGTCCCTTGCTCCTCTCTCATCACTCCCCAATGCTAAATCCTTATTTTGTAGGATGCCCCCCTGCTCCTCTCTCATCAGTCCCCCATGCTGATCATTATCTGAAATGATGTCCCCTGCTCCTCTCTCATCAGCCCTCCATACTGATCCTCCTCTATTTTAATGTCCCCTGCTCCCTCTCACCAGTCCCTTTGCTGATCCTCATCTATATGATGTCCCTTGCTCCTCTCATCACTCCCCATTATTTGTATGATGTCTCCTGCTCCTCTCTCATCAGTCTCCATGCTGATCCTTATATGTATGATGTCCCCTGCTCCTCTCATCAGTCCCCATGCTGATCCTTATCTGTATGATGTCCCCTGCTCCTCTCTCACCAGTCTCCATGCTGATCCTCATCTATATGATGTCCCTTGCTCCTCTCTCATCACTCCTCATGCTGATCCTTATCTGTATGATGTCCCCTGCTCCTCTCTCATCAGTCTCCATACTGATCCTCATCTGTATGAAGTCCCTTCCTCCTCTCTCATTAGTCCCCATTCTGATCTTCATTTGTATGATGTCCCCTGCTCCTCTATCATCAGTCTGCATACTGATCCTTTTCTTTATGATGTCCCATGCTTCTCTCTCTGCATCTATTTTTCAACGTAGCTACTTTTCATATAAGTACAAAGACCGCTATAGGGCAAGTCTGCCTTAGCCAGGGCTCCTCAACCCTCAACACAGTCAACAGCAGAGAAAAAATGGCAGGCTTCTTTAAATTGCAAAAACATTTAGAAAATTTATTAAAAAAGTCCCATAAATTACAAGACTGAATGACAGCAGTTGTACAAATTGCATTATGGTGGAGAACATTCCATAGTAAGCGGTATAATAGAATTTGAAGACGTATTTTCATCTGCAGTACTGCGACTGCATAGCTCTGGGCGCTCCGGGTTGGAGCACGGCAGTACCTGACAGCGGGGCGTGGCGCAGGGCGTACGACGTTTCGGGGGACCTCCCCCTTTCTCAAGCACGCACTGCTGACTTACCCCCCTACAATTTATAGGTAAGCACGGGAAAAGTGTATACTAATATATGCCGCAACATATGGCTAATGGATAGTGGGTTTTTTTTGTTTTTTTTTGTGTTTACAAGAAGGCTCTAAGGCCCCAACTTTCGTTCATCCCAGCTGGTGCAAGTGTGTTTAATACATGAATCCATCTCGCTTCTCGTCGTAAAAGGACTGATGTCAAATGTGGCAAGTTATTTAAAGATCCACCGTTCTTTGTATATCGCAAAGGACGGACGATAGGAAGCCAAATAGTCCGAAAGTGACATACGGGAAAGAAAAAACCTAATAGTCAATTTTTTTTAAAACATTAGAAAGAAGAGGAACTTACCCATCGCGCATTGTCAGAACTGTAGTGCTGTTATAAAGAGGCCCACACATCACACATCCCCGCACTGGAAAAAAACATACCAATTAGGGGGGCGTTCACATGCAATACAAGAATGCGATTTACAATTTTTAAATGCCCGTGCGGATTGCATATGTCGGACAAACAACACGTAGCTAAAAATTAGAATTAACGAACATCGTAGTAACATCAAGTTGCGCTAAAAAATAAATGTATAGAACAGAGGAAGGGAAGAAAATTTGGAGAAACGAGTGTTGCTAGGCATTTTCTAGAAAACAATCACAATGTATCAGAACTAAGAAAGGGCTGTTTAAGAGGAAGTTGAAGAGAGGGAGGGACAATCCATCGAAAACGCTCTTTTAAAGACGAGAACGAGAGTGGATTCATTATTAAACACACTTGCACCGCGGGATGAACGAAAATTGGGGCCTTAGAGCCTTCTGTAAACACAAAAAAAAAAAAAAAAAAACAAAAAGAAAAAACCCACTATCCATTAACCATATGTAGCGCATATATAGAAATACACCTCTGCCGTGCTTACCTAAAAAATTGTAAGGGTAAGTCAGCAGTGCGTGCTTGAAAAGGGGGAGGTCCCCCGAAACGTCGTACGCCCTGCGCCACGCCCGCCTTCAGGTACTGCCTTGCTCCAAGCCGGAGCGACCAAGCTATGCAGCGCAGTACTGCAGATGAAAATACGTCTTCAACTCTAAAAAAACCGCTTACTATGGAAGTTTCTCCACCATAATCGCAATAGTAAAACCCTGCTGTCATTCAAGTCTTGTATTTATGGGACTTTTTAATAAATTTTCTACATGTTTTTGCAATTTAAAGAAGCCTGCCATTTTTCTCTGCTGTTGACCATGCTTCTCTCTCACCAGTCTGCATACTGATCCTCATCTTTATAATGTCCTCTACTCCTCTCTCACCATTGTCCCTAATTTCTGTGTCTTCCTTCCATGCTGAGTAACATGTACCCATATCTACTGCCTGTCCTAAGGCTGCTCCTCATGTCACACTCCTCACAATCCTTATCATACCAGGAAGCTGCAGACACCACATGGGGATTATAACAGTGTTAAAAGTACAAAGTATCCACGGTGTCTGCAGTGTGAACACAGGAGTGAAGCAGATACATGAGGTGGATGGTGTCCCGAGGACAAAATCCCTTGTGTGTTATGGAAAACATCCCACTAACATCTCCTGATTACATTACACCCTATACTATTACATGCTGTGAATGTGCTCAGTGCCAGTATTATACTTCCCTAATTCTGTACAGAAATTTCTTCCAGTCCATCTGGTGAGGGAGAGAGGAAGAGACAATGAAACAGGAAATTACCTATCTTCAAAAACTCCACCCTCCCAATTGTATGACAACCCTCACTTAGACACTCCTCTACCTCTAAATGGGGAATCACCCCAGCATAAAACCAACCAATTACATATATACAATAATTACTAAAAGTGTTCAAGGTTTAGGAGGGCAGGTAGTTAGGTAAAATTTGGAGAATAGCATGGAAAGCTCATCATGAGTAATGGTGGAGAAGCAAGTTGTAAGCAGGTTGTGGTCAGCTATATGGAGAGAAAAGTTTAAAAGTAGATATGGAACAGAGGTGGGTTCCAACTGCAAGGGGCTGAAGCAGGAAGAAAAAAGTAAAAGTTTGGCGGCAGCTGAATGGTGCATGTCAATATGGATATTAAAGTCCCCCGTAATGATAGAGGGAATTTCAACTCAACAGAAAGTAAAGGAAGGAGGTGGCTTGGCCCGGCAGTCAGTAGGTGATTGCTATATGGAGGTTAAAAGGAGAGTAGATGTGGACAGTGAGACCTTTAGAAGAAGATGGCGAAGAAAGGAAGAACTTGACTTGGGACAAAGGAACAGATATCCAACAGGACGGGGAGAGTAAGTAAATTAAAGGTCGCCATAAGCAAGTGAAGCAGGGAAGGCTCTTCCAGAGGGTTCCAGCCAAGGTTCTCTTAGACTCCGGAAGGATAGATTACGTCAAATGAAAAGATCAAGAAGAGAAGTTTGATGCAGAAAGAAGGTGCATTCAGGAGAGCTCCAAAGAGGGGGGCTGAGGTGGCAGGGATCAAGAGGATAGGTTGGAGGGTTACAGGTTTGCAGTAATTGATTGATACAAGAATGCAGATGTAACAGTTGGAATTTGTTGAGCGAGCCCAGAATAAGAAGAAACGGTACGTTTCCCCTGCAAAAAAACTAGACAGGGTTATATGGTAGATATATGAGGTTAGGGCATGTTCACACAACGGAATTTGGCCACAGGTTCGGCCGCGGCTTTCGCCATGGTCCCGCGGCCAAACCTCGTCCTGGCCTCGCTGCAAACTGGTGTCTCCTGATTGGTTTGTGGCGCGGCGTGGTTGCGGCGCAAGTGGGGCGTGGTTTGGGGGCGAGGGTTTGCCCCCATGCAAATTAGTAGGCAGGGGGAAAACCACGCCGCTAGCCGCGGCCTTGCCTGTAACCAGCCGCAGCAACACCCCGGGGGGGCGCGCTGAGGACTCCCTATCAAGAATTGACAGGAGAGTTCTCAAACACGTCTGCAAGGCAGTGTGTGAAAAATTAATGCTGTTTTTTCCCCTAGGAAACCATGTTAATAAACCGGGCTGCGATTTGGACTGGTTTGGCCGCGTAACCACGTCGAGCCCGCGGCCATAACCCGTTTCAAATCCTCGTGTGAACAGGGCCTTAAAAGTAAGAGTTGGTTTATCTCTTCTGAAAGAAGGTCTTTATACTAAAAAGAGGTCAGATGTGAGGGGATAAGAGTTTTATTGCCCATGATAAATGGGTTTTTTCAACCCTGGTGTTTTACAGATCCTCAGGCAGCTTTAGACTTGCAATTCCTGGTCAGGGGTGGGGGGGTCTACAGCAGTGATTGATGTCAACAGCTCTGCTATTCCTAGCTATTCCTTTACAAAACGAAAATGACTACATAGTACACAAGACTACAGGATTTAAATTTGTTTTAACTTAGATAAACCCAAAAGCCTGTGCCAGAGATCAGACTCAACATGAGTGACTCACCATGGTCGGACAAACAAATAATCTTGTAGCACTAAGGGGCCCCATTATGAAATCTTTTGTAGGGAAAGGGGAAAATTTGACTATTATAAATACATTGCTGTTTTAATGTTGCTTTGTTTAGGAGATAAAGAAACTTTATCTGATTGGTCGCTATGAGCTCTGATTGGTTGCTAATGGGCTCTAATTGTTCGCTATGAGCTCTGATTGGTTACTGTGGGCTCAGATTGGTTAAATGGCTCTGATTGGTTGCTCTGGGCAACAAAGTGAATTTTAGACCTAGACCTAGTTTTTCATACATGTGGCCCTAAATGTCTACAAAAGTTCAGTACAATGCAACAGTGGGTCCCTAAGGGTGAGTTCGTCCTATTTTAACAAACCATAGACCACAGATCATGAATCAGATGATAGCATCTCTAAAAAGTAAAAATCTTTAATCCACATGAGTATCATACAAACAATCCCTGTACAACGTTTCATCCCAAAATAGTGGCTTGAAAAGGCCATTATTTGGGCTGAAATGTTGCACAAGGATTTTTCTATGGTCATGTAGATTAAAGATTTTAACTTTTTAGAGATGATGTCAACCAACTCACAATCCTTCACAGTGGTCAGAATGCAGCTTATGGAGCAATCAAATAAAAGAGAGAGAGCAGGAAGAGGGGGTCGGTAACCAAGAGAAACTTGTGTACACTCGCAGTAGATAAAAGTTTCTTTATCTCCTAAACAAAGCAAAATTAAAAACAGGAATGGATTTGGAAATAGTCTTAATTACCTTTCCCTACAAGAGTAAAGCCAATTATTATGGTAAGAAAACCTGTTTAAGGTGTGGAGGTTTTCAGGAAGTATTAAAGATATAGATGCAGTGATTGTGGTGCCTAAGAAAAGCATTGTTAGGGATTTTGTTAAGGTTTAATGCTAAAAATGTAATTTAAAAAAAAACATACAGAGAAAGGCCCTGTACACACAACGGATTTGGCCACAGTTATGGCCGCGGGTTCCGATGTGGTTTCCCGGCCAAATTGCGCCTAGTTTATTAACATGGTTTCCTATGGGAAACGCGTTAATATTCACACGCCGCGGGTTTGGCCACAGCTTGGGGCCGTGCCTTGCCGCCGTGTTTTGAGAACTCTCCTGTCAATTCTTGACAGGGAGTCCTCAGCGTGTCGGGCCATCGGTGTCGCCGCGCGTTATGCCGCGGGCGTCACTGCGGCTGGCGTCACGGTTTACCCCTGGCCTACTAATTTGCATGGGGGCAAACTCCCCGCCGCAAGCCGCTCCCCAAACCACGCCCCACTTGCACCACGGCCAGCGCCCGTGCCGCAAACCCGCATCGGGAGACGTGGTAACGGCGTGAAAGCCGCGCCAAATCCGTCGTGTGAACATGCCCAAAGTGGTTATTTAGAAGTAAATGTACCTTCAGGTTCTGTTTTTAGTTCTTCTGTATACGTTGTAGAATCACACCTAGTATGAACCAACGCAATGGCCAACAGCAGCAGTAGCACATAGTATAGGTTCAGAGCAGCAGCATGGACTCCCATCTAAAAAATAATAATTTCTACAGATGCCATTGACATTGCATGTAATCCGTGCAATGGTCACACTTTTCACATTCTTGTCATAGTAGAGATTTCACTTTGTTCAACACGTTCCCTCTGTAGCCACGAAGACAGGAGAAAAGGAAGAGTTATCTGGTTTGAGCACATTTCTGGTGTCCTGCCCCCTGTGGACAGTATACTATAGAAACTATCATATAATTTATGATGTATAGGAAGTGTAATGAAAAATTATCTTGGAGTCTGAGCTTGGACCATCAACAATAGAGATTGGTTGACAAAGAGTGGTAAGAAGCTTAAGGGGGTTTTGCCAAGAAGTAAGTTCCTCACCTAACAGGCTGATACTTCCCTCTTGAGGCTTAAAAAAAGGGGCGTTGTGTTTCTGTGTTTAAAAAAAAACAAGCGCCTCCTCTGTGATGTCATCGCTCCACCTCCCATGCACGTTCCTGATACTCAGTCTCTGTAGTTGAGTAAACATTGTTTGGCTAATCCACAGGGGATAACTATATTGTGCACAGGAGAGAAGATAAGCTCCGAACAGGCAGCGTTCTTTCATTTGTTCACAAACTGCTGCAAGGGGAAAAGAGAGGGCTGAGCAGGGAGCCAGGGAGCGTCAGCATGTTTACAAAGATAATTACATTACAACCAGTGGATATCTATACAAAAGACACGATCTTTTCCCCCAGTCCCCCTTTAAAGCTCCTTCATTTTCCTGCCATCAATAAAATGTAAACA
>JAODAL010019646.1:0-71474 GCA_025379985.1 Phyllomedusa bahiana
CCATACCCCTAAAAAGGGTTTAGAAAAAAAAAAAAAATAATAATAACACTCTTGTAAAGTAAAATTTTTAATACATGAAAAGAACTCGAAAAAACCTTAAAACTAATGTTTAGAACTGAAAACAAACTTTAAAACAGATTTAAAAAAAAAAAAATATAGAGTTAAAATTTTAAAATGAACCCAAAAGGGGGTATTTTTTTGAAAAAAGCCCAAAACTCTAAAATAAAAAATATGGGTTTGGCGGGAATTTTTTTAAAAATTTGGAAATAAATGAAAGGGCGAAAAAATTTTTAAAAATAATAGAAAAAAAAACCCAAACCCTAAAAAGGGAAAAGTGCGTTCTTTTTTAAAAAAAGGGGGGCCAACGTTTTAAAACTGCAAGTAAAGCCTAAAAAAGGACCAAAAAATTTTAAGCTTTTTAAAAAAACCCAGCATCGGTTTTTGGGGAAAAACCCCGCCTCAAAACTTTGGAAACCAAAAGGAGGGCATGATCTAGGGAAATACTGGGGGAAAAAACTATATAAACCATTTAAAAAACCAACCACCTAAAAGCCCAAAATCAATCTTTATTACCCCAAAAAATACAAAACAATAACAGTGAAAAAATAAAAACCAACAAAAAAATAAAATAAAAAAACACAAACCACCCCCAAACAAAAAAAAGGGTTTACTACTCTCCACCAAAATGAGTATATAACAAGAAAATACTTTTAAAGGCAAAGAATTACAACCCATTTAAAACTAATGCTATAAAAAACAAACCAACCCCCCCCCACGTGTGGAAAAGGACCCAAACCCCCCCCGACGTCTTTTCCCGCTAAAACCCCCACCTTCCCTTCAAGAACCAATCAGACGAGGAGCGATGATCTGTGGAGAATACTATGAGTAAAAACTATATAAACCAATGTATAATCTTAAAAAAATCTGCCTAGATTCTGATTGGGTGGTATAGGTATTAGACAGCCAATCAGAGAACGAGCGACAATATATATGGAATAACATGGGGAATTTCTATTACAATAAAATCCACATCTATAACAAAAAAAATACACATAAAAAAAAATCGTATACTCAAAAACTAGTGAAGTAGCTCGACTATGTCATTAAGATCTTTTGGATGAATGGTTTTGAGACAGTACATCCAATATATTTCACGTTTTTATAGTTGTTGGAACTTGTTCGGACAATCACTGTGGATTTTATCTATGGGAGTAATACTCAATACCGAAAAGTCTCGTTGGTGTACCTCTTTAAGCCCCGGTTCACACGGCTTATTCAAGCCGTAATTGCGAGCCGGATTGCGCTCGCAATTCCGGCTTGAATAAGGGGCGGGGCGGGGGCGCGGCCCGCCGGCCCCATAGACTTACATTATCCACGGCGCGTATTGCGCCTGGATAATGGGCAGGTCACTTTCTCCCCCCCGCCGGGGGATTTCGCCGAGCGGGGAGGAGCGACGGAATCCACTGTTCTCTATGAGAACTGTGGATTACCGTAATTACTGCGACGGATTGGCGCCGTACTGCAGTGCAAATCCGGCGCGCAGTACGGCTCCAATCCGCGGCCAAATAAGCCGTGTGAATGGCCCCTAAGGTGACGAGCTACACTTTGTTTCAGATCTCCCTTCTTAGTACTGGCTCTATGTCCGTTTAACCGAACATGTAGTGGACAGGTAGTTCGTCCTACATATTAGATTTTGCATACACATTCTATGACCTAAATGACCAATTGGCTCTTGCATGTCAGATGATGTTTGATTGTAAAAATTTCATTTGTTGTACTCGATGTAACATGTTTTGTTTTGACAATAATCTTACAACATAAACATCCTGAAGAATTGCAGGGAAAACTAGCTGTTTCAAGTACTTGAATATTACCACCAGAAATTGGATTTTTGACCAGGCTCGGTGCTATAATCCCCATTATATTAGGAGCCCTCCTGTTTATGAGATTTGATTTCTCTGGGACTATAGGGCCAATAAAGGGGTCCTTTTTGATTAAATGCCAGTGTTTATGTAGTACCTTTTTAATTTTATGATGGGATCTTTTGAATTGGGTGATTAAAGAAAATGTAGTAAATGAATTTTCCCCCATGTCTTTCTGTTTCACTTTAAGACAGTCCTTTTGTTTTAAAGAACTTATTTTCGTAACAGCGTCGGTCAAAAGTTTTTTAGGATTTTTTTTTCTAAAAACCTTTTCTCTAAAAGGAGAGCTTGCTCACGGAATATTACATCATCTGAGCAATTTTTCCGTAGTCTCCTAAATTGGCCATATGGGATGTTCAAAAGCCAAGGTCTATGGTGGGCACTGGCAAAGTTTATAAAACTGTTAGTATTGACAGTTTTAAAAAAGTAGAAGTGTTTTTTTCCCCTTCTTATTTGAGATTTTAAGATCCAGAAATTCGATTTCTTCTTGGCTACTGTGTGCCGTCATTCCCCTCTGATATACATTGTTCCTCTTTAGTTCCTCCTGCCGTATACATCATTCCCCTCTGATATACATTGTTCCTCTTTAGTTCCTCATGTCTTATACATCATTCCCCTCTGGTATACATTGTTCCTCTTTTGTTCCTCCTGTCGTGTACATCAGTCCCCTGGCCACCTGTGGATACCTGTGAGCAGGGATGCAGACATATACTGTGGCGTTCCTTCCGCATATCCATCAGGTGCACCTAGAGAAACAAGACCTCACAACAAAACCAGTCACACAGCTCATACAGCTCATACTCACCCACAACTATTGTACTTTTGGAGAAGACCTGTATCTACAGCGAATGGGAACTTTAATAGGGTCCGGATGTGCGCCCCAATATGCAAATGTCTTTCTGGCGGAACTGAAAGGAGCATATTTATCAACATGCACCACCAAACACATGATGTACCTCCGTTATATCAATGTTATCCCTGTCATCTGGACTGCGGGCAAGGAGGCCCTAATTCAATTCCATAATGACTTCAATAACTTTCACCCCACCATCAACCTTAAACTTACCTATTCAGAGAGCAAAATCCACTTTCTGGATACCACAATACACATTAAAGATCAACAGCTACTCACATCAATATACAAACCCACAGACAGAACGGCCTACCTCAGAAACGACAGCTTCCACCCCAAGCACACAAGACAGTCTATTATCTACAGCCAGGCTATATGATACAATCGTTTTTGCTCCGACAAAGCAGACCTGGACAAGCACCTTCTGGATCTGAGGACGAAATTTCTCAAACTTGGATACAAACCAAAATTGACGGATAACCAAATAAACAAAGCATCAGCCATCAGCCAACAGAGACAGTCTGCTCACGTACAAAGAGACCCAGAATGAAGAACGAGTGCCCATAGATGTCACCTACAATCCACATCTGGAGATCCTACAAAAGATTGCCAAGGAACTCCAACCTGTGCTACATAGGGACAACAGACTCAAAGACATATTCCCAGTCCCCCCTCTCCTTTCCTTTCGGCAACCACCAAACCTGCGGCGTATTATTGTCCAGAGCGCCCTGAAGGCCCCAACAGAAAATGGCACCTCACCCTGCCTGCAGAACAGGTGCAAGACCTGCAGGCACATCCACACCACTGACAGTGTACCTGTCCCACAGTCACAGCAGGTGCATAGAATTAGGGAAACATTTTCCTGCAGGTCTTTGAATGTGGTGTATCTGATTATGTGTGTGCAATGTCCCAGCACAGGCCTCTATGTGGGGGAAACAGGGCAGAGACTCAGTCAGCGCATGAATTCACACATTAACAACAGCAGAACTGATCTGCCAGTGACCGCACATTTCTCTGGAGAAAATCACTCCATGGAAGATTTGCAGGTTATGGTCTTAATGGGACATTTTAAGACACAGAGGGAGAGGAAGGAATGGGAATATAAGTTAATGCAAAAATTTAAAACTCTGCAAAATGGACTGAATATTCATAGCAGCTTCATGTCACACTATCTATGAACTGTGAGGGCAACAAATCACCCATGATTGCAAATAAATAAGAGAAATAATTACTGATCCCTCCTGTCACGCTTCACAAGTTTCCAGACTGTTTATTTCTTGACCTGTTGTAAATAACTGCTGTACTTATATTGCATTTTGTTATTTTTTTTAAACTTGTTTTTATTCAGAACTGCATATAAGAAATACATTCAACAGTTAAGCCTTTGAGTCAAATGATAACATCAAATTACAATCAAGTAAAATATCATATGATAATTACCAGTTACATTTCCAAACGGAAGTACATGATATATCAGAAGCTTAATGCTACGAAACTCTAATGCAGTCTCGCCTTTTTCCATTTTCCAACTTTTTATCCTAAACTTTAACTTAAACTAAAAAAGTAACAGAGTTTCTCAGTACTTCACATCTTTATCCTTATCATAAGGACTGCTCCACAGATCTATCTAAGATAAAGGATCTAGTAGCTAAGTTTCAGCCCTTCTCCACAGTACATTTTTGCTCTTGTCCGGAGTCCCCCGTTCATATCCCCCCTTAAGGGCTCATCTGGGTCTGTTACCCCAGGTGTCCGCCTATTCGTTTAATTCTTGGTTGTTTGTAAGTGTCTCAACTTTGATGATCAGCGATAGACTCTTGTAACATCAAGTTTGTCTATCTATATAGACGACTATTCATCAATTATCATTAAAGTCAGGTTTATTGTGAGCAATTCAGTCATCGTTGATCCTCTCTTACCTCCATCTCTTATAATTTCGGTCAACGGCTCCCCATTCCCAATTTGTTGTCTCAAATACCAGGATGTCATTCCAAAACACATGTGTAATGTTCGCCTCGCCTGCTGCAGGAAGTGTGCTATAATCGAAAAAACTTTGAGACTCTCGGTTCACATATTTTGATCAAAAGATGTTTAAGCTGCCCACGACTTTCAACGTGATCTCAAAATCGGGCAGTCCTATGCTAATCCTTACCTCTCAATCGAGCCAATCAGGCCTCCCACCGGGTCAACCGACCTCCATTATTCAGAGAGAAAAAAAAAAAAACACCCACCCTGCAAGCTGCCCTTCGTATGACAGCCTGTGAGAGTGGGAGGGACAGAAACCCAAAATGGAAGCACCCTTCCTTCCCATATAGGTTAAAATCAATGTACAACCAAGTATAACGTATGTTTCTGCACACAAAAACATTTCTGAAAAAACGTATGCAAACCTGGTGCCACTGGCAGGGCTGCGCACACATGTAATTATACATGTACGCACACAGACCGCCGCCAGCGGCACATCTTCACTTCTGCAAAAAGGGCAATACACTACGTGGAAATCCCTAAAGAAGCATTTATGCTATCTATCATACATGAAAAAACTTGTCCCCGCCCACTCTCACAGGCTGTCATAAAGAAGGCAGCTTGCAGGTTGGGTGTTTTTTATTTTTCTCTCTGAATAATGGAGGCGTTGACCCGTGGAGGCCTGATTGGCTCGATGAGAGGTAAAGATAGCATAGGACTGTGTGCTATAATCGGGCCCCAAAGCGTAAATAATTTTTTCACCTTCTTTTCTTTATGCTGCACTGCTTCTATCCAATCCATTCGTAATAGAAACAAACATTTCTCCAAAAATAGTTTAAAGGTTGGGCTGGTTGGTTGGAGCCACACCTGAAGTATGGCTTTTCTGGCTGCCGCAGCTAATATATGCAGCAGACGAGACTCTGCTCGTGAGTAATTAGAGGCCTCCAGGTCCCCGCATCCAAAGAGTGCCCATGCTGCTGCGCCCTCAAAATTCGCTACAATGCATTCCCGTATGCAGCAGGTAATAGTTTCCCAGTATTTCTGTAATTCAGGGCAGCTCCAAAGGCAATGATAGAGGCCACTCCAGAGGAATCACACTTAAAACAGTCACTACTAGCATATTTTCCCATTCTAAACCCCTTGGCAGGTGTCAGGTATGCTACCTTTATGTCCATTTCCGAAATTTTGTGTCAGGGTAGTTTATTTATGAGTGCGTCGCATCGCGTCCAAGATGCGTTCTGGGGTTAGTTCTGAATTTTTCTGTTCCCACTTCGCTATCTGCGAGGGGCTAGAGAGGTAGTCTATCTCGTCTAAGATGTATCTGTATATGGAGGATAAATGTGAACGTCTGGTGGCAGGTGCAAGGATGGTTTGTTCAAACCCCGGATCCCAGTCCGGCCCCCCAGGTGCCGCAGTACAGATACGCAGTAGCTGCTAGCTTGCAGGTAATTAAAAAAAGGTCTGGATATTAACGGGTATATCTGCTGCAGCTCGCTGAATGAATATGGTTGGCGTGTTGCGCGATTTATCCATCGCTCAACACATCCCATTCCTTCCTGATTTAATCTACTAAACACTCTAGGTGGCCTTCCGTTCTGAAATCCGGGGTTAAGGGTCAGAGTGAGGCGGGTGGAGTAGTTGGGGGACATCTGTTTTTGGCACCTTATTTTATTTCAGGCTTTCCAGACTGGCATCAATAAGACATTGGTGCGAAGATCCGCAGGGATCCTTTCAAATGGGAGATGCAAAAAGTTTACTAGCGATATGTTAGGCAGGAACAATCTATCTAAAGAGCTGCTTGTAAATATTTCTGTTCCTTGACTCCAATCCGCAATTTACCTGCCCAGCCCTGCCTAACTATATAATCTCACATTGTGGAATCCAAGACATCCATTCGCCTTTGTCTGGCATAATATATGTAATGGAAATCTCGCCCTCTTTCCACCCCAAAAAAATGTACGGTAAAGAGCATTTATTGTTTTTTCGTCTTTGGGGCTAATATAAATTGGCAGCATCTGAAACAAGTACAATAGCCTAGGAAATTCTATCATTTTAATAAGATTGGCTCTCCCCATAAAATTCAAAGGTAGCCCAGCCCAAGATTTTAAAGTGCGGTCTGCTGCTGCTATGTATTTATCTAGATTAGCCCGATATATTCGAGAGGGGTCTCTGGTGAGTAATATGCCTAAATAACGTAGCCAAGAGGCGCACCATTATATCTCATGTGCCATTGCCTATAGAGGTTTCGTTGGTCCCTTCAGGAGTAGGCCCTCACTTTTATCTACGTTGATCTCGTAGCCAGAAAGTCATTCCTTGGTCTTTATCGCTGTCAAGACATATGTTAGGGTTGTTTTCGGGTTCACTATCATCAGTAGGAGGTCATCCGCGTAAGCGTTCAATTTTATCTCCCTGCCATCTTTTATAATATCTTGGAACGTTTGGTCCTGGGTTATATAATATAGGGTGGTCAAATAATTATAGAGAGGTCAAATAAAATGGGTGACAAGGGGCATCCCTGCCGCACCCCCCTAAATAGATCAATCGTCTGGGATAGTTGGCCATTCAGTAATAGTGTGGTGGAGCAATTGAGGTGTAGATGGTCTAGGAACTTTAAGAATATAAACCAAAGCTCCGTCGTGCCAGGGTGGCGTCCAGGAACGGCCACGATACTTTGTCAAACGCTTTCTCCGCGTCGAGACTCAAGAGCATGGACGTTGGATGTTCTGCCTCCCGTGCTATTGTTATCGCTCCGGACGCCACCCTGACGTTCCGGACCGAATGTCGCCCAGTGATGAATCCCGTTTGATTTGGGTGGGAGATGGCCGGTAGAAATCTCTGGAAGCTATTCGCAATAATTTTAGCTAATAATTTATAGTCGTGATTAAGTAAGGAAATAGGCCTATATGACGTTAGAAGTGTGGGGTCCTTATTTGGCTTCACAATCAGAGTAGTTCTAGAATCAAAAAAAGACTCCACCTCCTGAGAGCGGAGGAAAATATCATTAAATAATTTGGTCAGATATGGTGCAGTTTCAAATTTAAGGATCTTATAAAACTCGTCCGAAAAGCCGTCCGGCCCAGGCGCCTTCCCGTTAGACGTAGTAGCTATGGCGCTTCGGACCTCTTCCTCAGAGATCTCTCGCTCTAGGTCTAAGCGATTCTCCTCTGTTATGCTTGGTAAGCGTATGCTGTCTAGAAAAGCGGAAACCTCGGTTTGGGGTTTGCTCTATATAATGTTTCATAATAATTTATGAATGCTTGTTCTATGGCTTGTGGGCTTGTGAGCAGCCGTCCCGACTCCGGGCATTTTATTGACGCTATCGGGCGTTGGGGTTTCCATGTCTTGGTCATTCTAGCTAATAATGCTCCCTGTCTGCCTCCCCACCTATAAAACTTATTCTGGACGGCCCTCACATGCCTCTTCGCCTGTCCCTGTAGGAAAGTCACTAATAGCTTTTTGGCTTCCCGGTGCACTGTGCTTTTGTTTGAGAGGTGGGGTTGGACGCATGCGTGTCTTGGGCCACTCTAAGTCTCTCGTGTAGCATGTTAAATTTCTTATTAGATTCTCTACGTTTGGCACTAAGATAACTAATAATGTTTCCTCTAAGTACAGCCTTCGCCGTGAGCCATAGTAAAGGGGTGTCAGTATCATGGATGCCACTATCTTGCAAGTATTGATGCCAATGGACACGCAGGAACTCTCGGAACTCCTCAGAATCATAAAGATAGCCCAGGAATCTCCATATCCTAGGTCCACAGGAGACAGTGGGTCTACTAAGTGCTAAGGTTATGGGTGCATGGTCCGAGATAGCAATTGAGTGGATGTCTGAGCTCGCCACTTCCGAACATAGGGAATTTGAAACCAAAGCCAAATCTATACGCGAAAAGGAATCATGTACTGCAGAGTAACACGTGAAAGTCTTATCTGTCGGGTTAGTGGCCCGCCAGTGATCGAAGACGTCCAACGTGTCCATCAACATCAATATAGAAGGATGAGTAACATCTCCCGATCGAGAAGGTCCAGATCTATCCCAGGAAGGATTCGGGGCCAGGTTGTAGTCTCCTATCAATATTAGATTTGTGTGGTCCCTCTGGAGCAAGAACCCAACCATCTCTGCATAAAAGCGGTCGTTTGGTTGTTTTGGCGCATACAGATTGAAGATAGTGTATATCTTTTGATCTATTTGCACTCTGATATAGACAAAGCGTCCCTCCTCATCTGCATGTTGATCGACTACCTGCTGTACTAGTCCCTTTCTAAAATACACAGCAACACCTCTTGATTTGGTCCTATAAGTCGCCACTATGGGAGGATCTAACCAGGGTGCCCGAAGCGGGATATAGCTATCTGTTTTCAAAATGCGTCTCCTGGAGACACATGATGTCAGCTTTCAACTTCTTGAGTTGGGAGAGCACTTTTCTACGTTTTTCTGGTATGTTAAGTCCAGCTGTGTTCCATGAAACTATATTCAACATTGGGGGCGGACTATCCCCTTCTGGGGCTATGCTGTTATTACTTATCCTGGGTCACCCAGGGGGGGAGCAATGCTTGAGAAATATTCCAGAGAAGGGCAAACCATGGTGTCCCAGCGAGCACCCTGGCCTACCAATCTAGCGGGGGGGAGTAAGATTTCCAATATTAGAGTAAATACTAGAGCAAAAGGGGGGATCCGGACTGAGCAATCCCTTTTTGAGTTGCATAAGAAAACATTTAATTAACAAAACTAAAGATAACAATGTGGTTGTGATTGTCAGTATGACAGTATTAAGGCTCCATGTAACCTCTAAGTACAATGGTTTTGAATCTTAAGAAATTTAACACCACTTTACATTCGCATATGAATTTCAAAAGCACAACATGACAGTAGATCAAATCTCAATATGTCTACCCATCCCTTTCCTGTCTACCAGGCAGAATCTAGCTAGTCACCCTCCGGCAGGAACCGTCTAGCCGCCTCTTCTGGTGTTTCGTATGTGATCAGACGGCCGTTTTCATGTACTCTCAGCTTAGCCAGGTACGCAAGTTGAAATCGAATGTTTTGATCATGAAGGTGCCTGCAAACCATATGAAAGGCCTTTCGTTTAAGAGACACCTGCGTGGAGAAGTCCTGGAAAATCAGGATTCTCTCTCCATTTACTTGGACCTCCCTTTTCTGCCTATAGGCCCTAAGAAACTGTTCCTTTATGGACCAGTTATGGAAGCGTGCTATTGTAGGCCTAGGTCTTCCCCTTTGCTCCCTACGTGGTCCCAGGCAGTGTACTCTTTCTATAAGAAGAGGGTCTTGAGGAAGCCCCAGGTCTAGGGCCCCTGCCAGGTCCTTAACTAGATATAGGGCCAGCTGGTCCGGCGCAACTACCTCTGGGATTCCCACAAATCTTAAATTATTACGCCTTTCTCTATTCTCCAGGTCCTCTAGTTTTGTTTGCAGCATTTCAATTGCGGCCTGGTTGTTGGTGACGGTGCCCTCCACCCTTGTAACATCCTCCTCGATTGTTACGGTTCTCGACTCCAGATCTACAATCTTTTGTGCGTTGGCCGTTATCTGGGCGAGGGCTGCATTTACGGAGGCCTGAATAAGGTCAATTCTTCTGTCAAGTACTGGGAGGATTAAATTACTGACCTCTTGTGCCAGCGTTAATGCCTGAGTTGGGGTGTCCTCTATGTCCTGGTTTGTGTATTGTGTGCTGTGAGCAGAGGGGTCTGTGTCATCAGCCCCATGTGTCGGAGGGGTTGGCGCCATTGTGGGTTGTGTGATGTTTCCTGGTGGGGTCTTTCGCTGTCTCTGGGGTTGTTGTGTGCCGCTGCAAGTCGCGGTATTGTGTTGTGTTTGCGATTGCGCTGCTGATCTGGTGACTCGATTTGGCGTATTTTTGTTAAGGAATTTGTCCATGCTCCCACCTACCTTCTAGGGGGCGGACTGAGTCACCAGTAATGGCGTCACGTGTGTTCGCGTGTACCTAGTGTTAATTATGTGGGAGGTCCAATATGTGGCAAAGCGATGCCTGTTGGGTGCGCACTATGGACCAGTGGGGGTCCCGTGTGCGTCTCTGGTAACTGTCACATTATGAGAGAATCAGCTACAGTGGAGAGACAGGTTACATGTGAGTCGTTGAACTTTAAGTTATGTCATATCTTACAATCTAGCTATTGGACGCCTGGGAAATGCGGCTGATGGTGATAGCTTCTCAGTTTTCCTTCTATGTTCTTCCCTTAACAGTCCCACAGTGACCTCTAGCGGTAGTAATTATGCTAACTTTACAGTAGTTAACCAGTAGTTGAAACACAGCCAAAATTACAGGTTAGGCAGTAGGGGCGAGTTAACCTTTGACAAATAATGCCTGTCTGTGAATTCCCTTAGTTTCTCAATTCAGGAATTACCAGACACACTTAAAATTTAAACCACTCCTCTCACTTTAACTCTCACCCTAGGGTATTACGCTCTCAGTTTTAGTTTTTACACTCTACTGTTTGCATTATAGTAGTGCCCTCTATCAGGAATGTTAATAATAGTTTGCAGCGTTTAAACCTAACATACAGTATACTAAGAGTTAGGAACTATACATGCGAAGGATGATAACCCTTGGTGAGCAGTGCTTTTCTGCCAGTTCGTTTAGTGTCTCGGTTCCATTATTACCGGGCAACATAGAAAGCGGAGATTAGTTCTTTGCAGCCAAGTTCTCCCCTATATATGCTCCAATCAACTAAAGGAGGAAGAAAATCTCAGCCATAAATGGATCACTGCGGCCGCCTGTCCTGGGCTTTTTGGCGAGATATTTTCCTGCGTGAGCGGTGGTGGGGTGATCTAGTCTCTCAGATCTGTCCAGGGTTAGACACTTAACCAAGCCAGCGACAGGGTATAGCCACAATGTCCAGTCACTGCCCCAGCTTGTCTCCCTTCTCTGCGGGCACGGTGTGAGTGTATCAGACCCCCAATGAGCATATAACAATGACCTGTCACAATAGTAGGGGGGTCCTGGATGGAGCGTTCATCTTTTATGCAGCGTTGGTTATAACTGGGTCCCAAGGTCTACAAGTCCCCTTGAGTGGCGTGGGGCAACACGGCACCCCCCGGGGATGGCTAGGACTGGAGTGCGTCCGGCGTGCCAGTACTGTGTCCCGGCCTAAGTCTAGGTGTCCAGGGAGTGCGGCAGGTTCGCCGCGGCTAAGGGCACAGGGGCCAACAGGTATGCAGCGCCCGTAGGATGGCCTCCCGGCTTCCTCTCTCTCCCGATACGACTCACCGCGTTTGCAGCTGTGCCTCAGGGTTCGGGCGCGGTGCCTCTCAGTCAGCGTCGGTCGGTAGCGCAGCCAGGTCTCAGAGGCGCTCCTCAGCTTCCAGGTAGGGCAGCGCGGCAAGCGCTCTCGCCCGAAGACGTCCGCCGGCTCTTCCCTTTCGGCGCCGCTATGGCGTTCCCAAGATGGCGCCTGCTGGGTGTCCTCGGCGGGAAACTTCGCGGGCTTTCCCGTTTCTGTAGTCCTGGGCTGCCTCTCCGTCACCGGGTCTTCGGAGTCTCCTGAGGCGAGGTAGGGTGTTTCTCTCCGTTCCGGATCACTCCGCTCGTCTTCACCCGTGAGTTCTCGGGTTCGCCGCCCAGTCTATGTCGCGGCCTAGCGGGGAGGTCTTCAGCCTCAGTGGGTTCAGCAGTTGTTACCACTCTCGGACTTTGGGGATGAAAATGCTCCTGCAGTCAGCAGATCTTTAGGAGCTTCAAAAGCCCTGTTGTGCGGTTCAGAAGAGCAGGATGGCTGGGATATCTCCACTTTTGTGAGAGTTAAGCAGGAGCAGCCATAAGATGCGGCCGTCTCAAACGCCCATTTTGTTATTTTTAAGGATTCTAAGTTCCTTTGAAGATCCATGTCTTTTGTGTATAAAAAGTCGGTGAATTTTCAGTTTGTTCTATAACACCATGTCTGAAGAAGAGAGCTAGTACTCTCAAAAGTTCACCATCAAATATACTAAGTTAGCCTCTAAAAGGTATCGCCTGATTTCTTCACTCTTCTAATAGTGAAATAGAGTAAGGGTATGTGCACACCGCGTCTTTGGATCCGTGTTGGGTCCGAAAAGTGCATCCAAAAACTCAGCGTCTTTTGGATGCAAAACGCAGCTGAGTGTTTGGATCCATTTGGGCTGCAGCAGGTTTGCACCCCATAGTTTATTATAGGGCTCCTGCTGCGTCTTTTGGACCAAGAATTGACATGACAATTCCTGGAACGGATGCGAAAGACACAGTGAGACGCATCGGCAATCACTCGTGTGAAAGCCGATGCGTGTTTCTAATAAACATCAGTGTAAAATCACATTGCTATATATTCGATACGTGTTTCAGTGTGTTTGGGGACCGACAGAGGGACTCAAACACGTATCCAAAAGCATATGTTACATGGAGTCAAAGACGCCGTGTAAACATAGCCTAAATTTAATCACAATTTCACTCTGGTTATTCCTTTTTCAGCCATGGAAACACAGCAGCTCTGTATGGTGTCCTCAGTCACCAACAAAATGGTGATTCAGTGGCTACAGAGTCTACAATCCACATCCCCCTCCTTATGCACAGAGAGGGGGGGGGTGTGAGGTCACCACCAGAACAGCCCACATTCACAGCAGTGCTGTAATACATCCTCTTTGTACATGAACCAAATTTTTTTTTCTTGGATGTGCATCTCTGGTGGCTAAGAGTGGGAAATCTTGAAAATTATTATGCATTTTTTAATATTTACCACAAATTGAATGAAAGAAAAATATATACTAACACTAACACAATATTTCATCAATAAATAAAAAAAAAAATTTGATGACAGATTCCCTTTAATACTTGGAGGCAAAACCCTTGTTGGCAAGCATAGCAGTCAGACTTTTTTGTAGTTGATGATGAGGTTCGTGCACATTTCAGCAGGAATTTTGGTCCACTCCTATTTGCAGATCATCTCTAAATCATTAAGATTTTGAAACTGTCACTTAGCAACTCGCAGCTTCAACTCCCTCCATAAATTTTCTATGGGATTAAGATCTAGAGAATGACTAGGCCACTCCATGACCTTAATGTGCTTCTTTTTGAGCCACTCCTTTAATGCCTTGGCTGTATGTTTTGGTTCATTGCCTTGCTGGAAGATCCAGCCACGACCCATTTTTAATGTACTTGTGGAGGGAAGGAGGTTGCCACTCAGGATTTTATGGTACATGGCTCCATACATTCTCCCATTGATGCAGTAAAGTAGTACTAGCAGAGAAACACCACCAAAACATAATGTTTCCACCTCCATGCTTGACAGTGGGGAAGGTGTTCTTTGGGTCATAGCCAGTATTTCTCTTCCTCCAAACACGGCGAGTTGAGTTAATGCCAAAGAGCTAAATTTTTGTCTCATCTGACCAAAGCACCTTCTCCCAATCACTCAAAGAATCATCCAGGTGTTCATTGGCAAGCTTAAGACGGGCCTGCACATGTGCCTTCTTGAGTAAAGGGACCTTGCGGGCACTGCAGGATTTTAAACCATTACAGCATAATGTGTTACCAATGGTTTTCTTGGTGACTGTGGTCCCAGCTGCCTTGAGACAATTAACAAGTTTCCCCGTGTAGTTTTAGGCTGATCTTTCTCCTTCCTCATGATTAAGGATACCGCACGAGGTGAGATTTTGCATGGTGCCCTAGATCGATGTCGGTTGACAGTCATTTTGTATTTCTTCCATTTTCTTAATATTGCACCAACAGTTGTCTACTTCTCACTCAGCGTCTTACTTATGATTTTGTAGCCCATTCCAGCTTTGTGCAGGTCTATGATCTTGTCCCTGACATCCTTAGAAAGCTCTTTGGTCTTGCCCATGTTGTAGAGGTTAGAGTCTGACTGATTAATTGAGCCTCTGGACAGGAGTCTTTTATGAAGGTGACTATTTAAGACGGCTGTCTTTAATGCAAGTAAATTGATAGAGTGTCTAACTGGTCGTAGAGCCAGAACTCTTAATGGTTGGTAGGGGATCAAATACTTATTTCCCTCCGTATAATGCAAATAAACTTATATAATTTATATAATGTGATTTTCTGGATTTTATTTTGGATATTCTATCTCTCAATGTTAAAACTAACCTACCCTTAAAATTATAGACTGTTCATGTCTTTGTCAGTGGGCAAACCTACAAAAATCAGCAAGGGATCAAATATTTATTTCCTTCACTGTATGTGTAGGTTTTTTTGTGTGTGTATAATGTATGCACAATTCTTTTTTATGAAATATATATTTTTATTTTATTATTTAGTTTTTTCTACACTTTTTTGTTTTTTTACTTTTTCTTTAAATCCCATGAAGGGATAACTGTTTTACAGTTTGTTTTTTACACTTAGTAATGTATTAGCATATTCACATATGCTAATACATTATAATCTGTGTCAGTTTGACACAGGCAGCATTCAGTCTGCCCTGATTGTTGGCTTCTAACACAGACAGCCCTGGGGCCACTCCAGGTCCCCAGGGCTGACTATGCAGCCATTCACCGGGCTCTCTCGGGTCACCGGAGTCCCGATCACCCATCAGAGTATAGGAAAGCCCTTTGATTATGCCACGGTCACTGACTGCGCCGGGGAGCAAAGATTTTCCCCGCTCCCCGACGCATGCAAAGTCTGTGCTGGGAACAGAGCTGTGTAGTACAGCCCTTTACTCAGCGCTGCTGCGGAGACGGAAACCTCGATATCTGCAGCGACGCCAAAAGACATAGCTGCAGACGAACCACATGCACTACCGACGTCAAAAGTCGGTGGGCGGTCGTTAAGGAGACATACAAATTCTATGTGGAATGTGAAAAAAAAAAACTACATTTAGCCTTTTTTTTTATAAACATAATTTTTATTGAATTTTACAATAACAAAACTTTATATAACAACGGCAGTTGAATAGATGAGATACCGTTTGATACACAAAGACACAATATAAGGCACCATTAGTACAAATAGAAAAGTACTAAGTAGAGACAGTACAGAATAGCACTAATTAAATTCTTTGGTATCATAGTAATAAGGATGAAGCAACGAGACGGCTCCATCTTCACTCCAAAAAAAAGAAAACAAAAAATAATAAGAAAGTAAAAACAATCCTAAACATAACACAAAACAGTGGTACCAATATGCATAACATAATCACATTTACCTATGTAAGGTCTGGAATAAAAGGTGAAAAAAACAAATACTGTACTGGTACAATGCTGCGGGACAGTCGCACGGCCCCCGTCCCATGAAGCTCAAGGGAGAGAATTAGGCATATGATAAATTTAGCCCTCTACTCCGGCGTACAGTTACCAAAGGAGTATCCCAGATTATGGGATACGGACATCCAAAGCCCCCAGAGTGCTTGCTAAGTGAGAGGAGAGATACCAGGAGGTATAGATAAAAGGCTGCATGATATCCTTGAAACTCCTGGGGGTGTAAAAGTTAACTATAAACTCCTGCCATTTGTTGAAAAATTTAGAACTTGGGTTTCTTTAGTCCTGATAATTTTGTTTTCTGCCATTTCGAGAGATGTTTTGACCACCGGGATCACTTCCGCAAGTTGGGGGACTTTTTTTTCAACCTTTTTGGGCCAGGAGGCTTTTTTTTACCGCAATAAAAAAAGCAAAGTGGGGGGTTTTCCCTAAATTGTTGTGGTAAATTAGGGAACAGGAGCGGGTTGGTCAAAGGGTTAAATACCCTAATTTAAGATTCAGTTTCTTATGATTTCCCTTCCAGAACTTTTGGTAGCCGACAAGTCCATATACAGGGAAAAAATCCGTGCAGGGGTTGCCGCATTTCAGGCAGGACCAAACACGGACAATTTAAGGGGGGGGAAATAAAAAGCCGAAAAATTGAAAAATGGGCAATTCTAAAAACGTTCCCTCCACTTCTAAATAACTAATATTTTATGATCTTCACCCATCCCTGGAATTGTTTTAAAGGATCTCCTGGTTAGGGTAGACTTCTCCCATTTGGAAAAGATTGTGAAAGGGCCCCCGTCACCCCCCTAGACCACCACAAACCAGCATATACACGATAGAAGGGTCTGTTGAAGCGTGGGAAATGACATTATAAAAAGTATTCAAAAAAAAAAGAAGCTTCAGTCCTACTTCTATAAAAACTCACATTTGGGAGTAAGAAAAAAAATGCGTGGTGGAAATTTATATTTTTGGAAATTCTGGAAAGAATAAAGCCGGGGTGGGAAGGGTAATAAGCGGGAAATATTAAAATCCCCCTGCCCCCCTCCAGACTTTAAATTTGGGGGGTAAAAGGGCAAATTTAATTTCTGGGTGTCCTAGATGGGAAGGTTCTACTTGTCGGGTGGGGCAGAGAAAACAGGTTTCACGGCCCTTCCAGGCTCCGATCTGCCCTCACAATGGGGCATGTTTCGCCACCTGAGGAAGAGAGGAATATTTGGTTTTGGAGAAGGCCTGGAAGCGTCCATGGGGAACCAGGCCGCCTCATGAGAATTAAAAATCGGAAGACGTTTAAAAACCCCAATAACCCATGACGTGGGACTGGCTAAATTATACAACCTAAAATCAGGCAAATTCAGCCCCCCCCCCCCCCCTTTTTCCTTGGGAGGATCATTTACAAGGGCTATCCGGGGATTTTTTTTTATCATAGGAAAGAAGTGAACGAAAAATAAAGTTGGCAACATTTTTATGTCAAGCATGGGGGATTGTTTGTAAAAAATATAATTTTGGGGAACTCATCATCTCAAAGATGATCTTAGCGAGAAAGGGAGCAAAATTCACCATCGTTCTAATTCCTTACCAATTTTGAGGAACAGAGGGGATAATTGAGGTTTAAAAATTACTGGGGGATTTACCGATTTTTAACCCCCAGAACTTGATGGGGGGGCACCCCCCGGGGATTTTTTAAAAAAAATTTGGAGGATGAATGAGCAGGGGAGAGATCCAACAATTCTGACTAGAAAAATTAACCTTGAAGCCTGAGAAAGGGCCAAACTCAGTAACAATCTAAACTTTTGGGAAACCCCCACCAGTGGGTTACATAGATAAATCAAAACATCAAAAGGAGCCCTTTAATATTGGATGAACTGATAGTAATTCCCCAAGATCTGATTAGCCCAGGCCTGGAGAGGGTTTCTATGCCAAATTAAACAGTAGTGGGGATAATGGGCAACCTTCAAATCCCTCCCCAAATGAAGGCCCAGAAAAAATATCGGGGGCGAGGGTAGTATAAGTGAAAATATAAGAACGGAAGGCCCCTGGAATCCGAATTGTCCATCACTGCCCCCAGCCATTCCACTGACCTGTTCGAACGCTTTTCGCATCAATGGACAGGACAGCTGGAGAGGGTGAAGCCCCGGGGTTGCATTTTATCTCATCCAGACGTAAAACTTTAGAAAAAAACCGGGGCTCTGCCCTTTTAAAAACCCCTCTGATGAGATTTAAAGAGACAGGGAAAGATGCCAGCCCATTCCAACCACCTTTTAAAAAATTTTTAAAATCAACTTTATTATAAATTGGGCGGTACAAGGGGGGAAGACAGACCTTTCCTGGCTTTGTTTGGGCTTTAAAACGCTTTTTTTCATATGTTTTGGGATGGATTTTATTCAGGGAAAAATTAGAACTTTTTAGAAGGGTGGACTTCGGGTTAAAAAACTTTAGAATTTTCCGAGAAGCCATCGGACCTGGGCTTTTTTATTACCCAAATTCTTTTAAAATTTTAAAATTTACTCATTTTTAAAAGGCTTGGGTTTAAGGGAAACCTTATCTGCAAACAGAAAGGGAGGGAGAGACAGGTGGGCCAACCATCTGAGGGGTCCCTGTTTTTCGGAATTTCTGGTAAATAAAGGGCATGAACTCGCTAGGACATTATTAATAAAAAATACAAATATTGCATATTCCCGCATGATCCTTCAAAGCATAATATTTGGAACCAGAGTTAATTTTCCCTTTTTAAAATTTGCTAAAAACCCCCCGCTTTGTTCCCAAAACCCAAAAAATTTACGACATCCAGACGCCGGGCAAAACCCCTATACTCAAGCCAGCGCTCATACCTTTTTTAGTGTTTTAAACCATTGGAGTTTTGGGTGCAGGGTTTGGGGTGGAAAGAAAATCGGTGTAAGGGTTTACGAAGTTTTTCACTTTTCAATCAATTTTATCCCAACCCCCTTCCGACGGTATTAGTGTAGGCAATCAATGCCCAATACCGCTTTAGGGTGTCTCCCAAAGTAAGACGGGTCCGTCCCATCCCCGATTGTCTTGTAAAAATTGCAGCCACCCCCTCAAGGATATTACAAAGGTCCTCATCCCCAAACAGGTAAAGGGACCTCCAAGGTAATCTGTACCCTTGGGAGCAGTGCTGACAGTTGGGGAAAGAGGGTGCATGATCTGAAATAATAAATCCTTTTAAACAGAGAGGAAGGAGCCCCCTCTTCACTGGGTTTAAAACGGCCCATTTCTACAATTCCCTGTCTAAGACTCTGGGGACTATTTTGATAAAGGTCCTTAAGACCAAAAACGTTAAAAGGATAAGTCACTTATATTGTTTCACATGAATTGGAGCCTGTGAATGAATAAAGATTTTTATTTTTTCCCATTAATCCATGAGAGTACGGTCAATTGATTTGTCACAAGTTTAAGTAGAGAAGAAACAAAAATCACAATGAGTAAATAACATCAATCCTAATATATTATACTTGTTCTAAATAAATCAGCATAGAGAGGGCTCCACATATAAAGAGCTCAAGGGGTTCTTCAGCAGAGCAAGTATAGCAATCCTCAATAAAAATAAACGGTTACATAAAGCAAGATGAAACTATCCTATTTGTTAGCCTATGATCTATCGTCATTAAGGCTTATTTAAAAGATTTAGAGTTAATCCATTGAGCCCACACTTTAGTTATTAGACACTGTATCAAATGTCAGTAAGGCGTTAATCATTTTCAGGACTACAATATTGATGGTCTATCCTTAGGAGTTGTCTGGTTTGGGCGTTCATTATTTGCTTACAGATATGCCACTTCATTGCCCAATACAGTGTGCCGAGCTTATGCCACTGTTATTTTTCTTAAGTAAAAATGTAAAAAAAAAATAGCAATTTTGTCATTGTTTTGGGGTTTTGGGGCTACTTGGTAGCGTTAAAATGTGGACCAGTGTTATCACAGCGATACCAAATTCATATAATTTTTGCTACTTTTACCCAATATAAACACTATTTAGGTAAACAAATGTTTTTGTGGCACCATTTTCTAAGAGTGAAATGTGTGAGAGCTTGTTTTTATCTTGAGTTAACATTTTGTCTTGGTATTATTTTGTGATACATTAGACTTTTTGATTTCTTTCTTTTTTGTTTTTTAGGATTCAGGGTGGACACAGCGTCACAAGGCAAGTTAAATAGCATCATGTTTTCAGAGTTTGGCCATACCCAGAATGTGTACTTTAGTATGTTTGTTTTGACATAGTCTGTAAGGCTGAAAAAGACAGAGGTTCAGCCGATTGTGCTAAAGTGTTGATCCAGAGGAAGACAAAAACCCCCATGAGGTAGAAGCCAATTGTCCTCATTTTAGAGAAAAAGGTTTCTTCCTGACTCCAATGTTGCAATCAGAATAAATCCCTAGATCAATGCCCCTTCTCCAGAATCCTAGTCACTATAACTTGTTATATTATTACGCTCTAGAAATGCATCCAGACTCTTTTTGAACTCTGTTATTGAATTCACCACAACAAGTTCCTCTGGCAGAGAGTTCCACAGTCTCACTGCTCTTACAGTAAAGAATCCCTTTCTATGTTTATGTAAAAACCTTCTTTCCTCAAGACGTAGAGGATGCCCCCTTGATCTAGATACAGTCCTGGGTATAAATAGATCTTGAAAAAGATCTCTATATTGACCTTTAATATATTTATACATATTTATTCTGTAAATTAAATAACCCTAACCTTGCTAATCTTTCTGGGTATTGCAGTCCACCCAGTCCTTTTATTATTTTTGTTGCCCACCTTTGTACCTGTTCAAGCTCTACAATGTCTTTCCTGTGCACTGGGGTCCCAAAACTGGGACACAATTATATCCTGTGTGGTCTGACCAGTGACTTGTTTAATGGGAGAATAATGTTCTCATCATGTGCCTCTATGCCCCTTTTAATACACCCCTTGATCCTATTTGCCTTGGCAGCTGCTGCCTGACACTGGCTGCTACAGTTAAGTTTACTGTCCACCAGGATTTCCAAGTCCTTCTCCATGTCACTTTTACCCAGCGTTTTTCCATTTAAAAATTTTAATCATGGAAGGGAAATTTTTCCCCCCCAATGGGGATAATTTTTGCATTTTTCTGGTTTAAAAACCTCACTTCCCCACATTCTCGGCCCGGCCCTTCCAATTTTATCCAAAACCCCTTTGAAAACAAAACTTTTACTGTATACTCTATTGTTTTTGATTATTTTGGCAGAGTTTAGTTTTTTATTGCAAACATTGATTTTTCCTACTTTTGGCTATCCATGTGTAAGACCCTTTTAATGAAAAAAATTTAAAGAGAATGGGGCCCAAAATACTGACCCCTGTGGTCCCTTTTTAGAAAAGGGGATCCAGTCTGGTTTGTAGCTTTTAATCCCCAAACCCTTTTTTTTCTATCACTGGGGCCCAGGGGGGAAACCATTTTTTAAAAAAGTTTTTGGTTTTGTTTTTAATATTTACAAACTTTTTATTACCTTTTCTAACTAAATTTTTAGTCTTTTCTGGCAATCACTTTCTTTTGATACTTTGGGAAATTTAAGTATTAGGGCTGTCAGGGGGCTCTGTGAAATGATAGACCGGAAAAACCCTTTGGGTGGGGGCCTGTGGCTGCCATTTCCCATGGGCGCAATCATATAGCGAGGGTAGTATAGGGTGCAAAGAAACCACATTCCCTCTGTCAACCACTTAGCACGTAAAACCCTACTCAATTCCTATCTGACGGACGGTCATAATAATATGTCTCTAAGTTTTTTTCCTCCTCGCCTTCTGAAAGCCATAACATTTTTATTTTTTCACCTACATAGGCGTATGAGGGATTTTATTTTGTGGGAAAAGATTTACTTGGTGTTATTCCCCCTTTTCCAAAGAATAACTGGGGAAAAACCCCAAAAAAAAAAATTTTAATGGGGCAAAAATTTTTGAAAAAAACGTACCCTTTCCCATGTTTGGGGTGTTTTGGTTTACGTTTTATCTGTATTCTCAGGTTGAAAACGCATTACGGGAATTTCCCCCAAAAATGTAAGGTTTTTCCCTTTTGTTTTGGAAAACCCAAAAAAAAATTCCAAACATTTTCATTTTTGAAATTTGCGGCGCAGAGCCATTTTGTGCGACCAATAACTTTTTTGTACTTCTACCTATGGACGTGAGTAAGGCGGCATTTTTTGCGGGCTGAAGTGCACTTTTATTGCTAGCAGTTTGGAATGCATGCGACTTTTTTGATCAATTTTATTCCAAATTTTTGGGGACGTGAAATGACCCCCACAAAAAATTTAGCCGTTTGGAATTTCTTTTCTTCTACGGTGTTCAGCGTACGGCTTGAATGATTCTATATTTTAGTAGATCAGACTTTTTTGGACGTGGCGAAACTGAATATGTATAACTTTTTTATTATTTTATTATTTTTATTTATAAAATGGCAAAAGGGGGGTGATTTCAACTTTTAATACTTTTTAATTTTTTTTTACACTTTAAAACTTTTTTTTTTTTTTACTTTAACTTTGAGTCCCCCCTAGGGTGGGGGGTGCATTAGTGTGCACAAAGATGGCGGTTTCCCCACTTCCTGCCTGGGGCCGGAAGTGGAAAAATTGAAAACATGGAAACGATAAAAGCCTTCACAAGGCTTCCAACTGCCATGTTCAGCGATCGGGACACAGCGATCTCACTGCTGATGTCCCGATTGCAGTGAGGAACGGTGCGCGGCACCATTTCTCATTGATTTAGATGCTGCGATTAAATGGGGGAGGAGGGGTGGCGGCGCCCGCCCACGCTGTGAACGCCGGGTATTAGCTGCAATTAGCCGCTAACAACCGGTGGCTGTGATCCCCCTACAAAGCCCCTTACCGGCATCAGAGCGTATCCATACATCCAATGTCGATAAGGGTTAATAAATGTGTCCTATTTGGTCCTCATTCACATGCCATTATGCCATACCATGGTCTACAACACAGCAAATCTTCTTATTAGTTTTTTTTCTCCATAGATGCCATTATTAGTTTTGGCTAGCAAATACAGATGCAAAATACTACTTTGTGTATAAGGCCATGCTGATCTGCTGTAGGAACACCCAACAACCTAATACGGAGTGTCAGATGTCCAGACAGTAGATGCTAGGTCCAAAGCATGATGTTCATGGAGTATCTGGCTTTTCAACCTCTCAATTCTTCATTAGTGATAGATACACTCCTCAACACTGAAATTGCAACACCAAGGAAAAGTCTTGGACTATGGAAATTACAGGATTAAAGTAGATATTTTTTCCTAAAATGAGGACAATTGGCTTCTATCACATTGGGGGTTTTTGCCTTCCTCTGGATCAACAACTTAGCATAACAGGCTGAACTGGATGGACGTCTCGTCTTTTTTCGGCCTTACAAACTATGAAACTATGAAGATGTTAATGATTTGCAAATAATTAAAAATGTAAACAAAATATTCCAAACATCTCAATTTATTTTGAATTGTTTATGAGTGCCACATAATACACAACGCACTTAACAGGCCTTGGCATGCTACCGTTCAGGTTGTTAATGGTTGCCTGCGGAATGTTATGCCACACTGAATACACCTGGGCAAATTATCAAGATTGGATACTGACAGCCCCTATGCAATTGTAGACCAATGATGTCCCAGATGTGCTCGATGCTGCAGGCCATGCTAGCAGGGTCGGACCATACAGGCTGCTCGCTGTAGCATTAACAGCATGTGGCTGTGTGTTGTCCTGCCGGAAAACAGCTTCTGGGACACTTTAACCGCTTCCTGCTACGTGGTCATAATAATATGGCTCTTTGTTTTTTTCCTCCCCACTTTCCAAGAGTCCTAGTTTTTTTATTTTCCATCTACATAGACATACGAGGGCTTGTTATATGCGAGACAAGATGTACTTTCTAATGGTGTCATTCACCGTTCCCTAAAATATACTGGGAAACTGCAAAAAATATTCTAAGTGGGGGGAAATATGAAAAAAAACCATATGCAATATTTGCGGGGGTTTCAACGGCATTCACTCTTCACTATAAATTATATGTGATATGTATTCTACAGGTTGATACAAATCTGGCAATACCAAACATGTAGGGTTTTCGTTATTTTTTTGGTACCGTAAAAAAAATCCAAACATTTCTACTTTTAAAATTTTTGCCATGGCCCCATTTTCTGCGACCAATAACTTTTTTTGGACTTCTACCTACGGACTTTTATCCCAATTTTTATGGGAAGTGAAATGACCAAAAAAAGTTCAATTTTGCCATCTGGAATTTTATTTTCTTCTACGGTGTTCAGAGTATGGTATAAATTATGTTATATTGGCGGGCGGGGGGGCCTGGCTAGCAATGGAGGAGTTGAGATGTGCCTGATAGAGCTCCCCAGTCTTTGCCTCTAAAAAAATGGCTATTTTACATAAGAAAATAGAAAAGGCATCAAAAAACAAAGGGCCATGATATGGCCCCTCTCAGGAGGACATTGGACGCTTTTTCTCCCTAATACAGCCTTCTTCAGACCCGTAGAAAGCATTAGATCTTTAAAATGGCCTCGGCAGAGCAGGTGATTCCCCGCACACTGCAGCTCCTTACCTGCAGGAACTGACCCCACCACCAAGACCTTTCCTGACAGGTGGAACGGGACAGAGATTGCTGAAAATAACCGCAGCAATCACACTTCCACCTCTCCTAATGTGCCACACACAGTCTTCGATGGGGCTGCTATAAAGCACAGCTCAGCTTCATGGCTGCACCCTCCACATCTACAGTTGAAACCAGAAGTTTACATACACTATATAAAAAGACACATATGCGTGTTTTTCTCACTATCTGACATGAAATCAGAATAAAACTTACCTGCTTAGATCAATTAGGAACCAAAATTATTTATATTCGCCAAAAGCCAAAATAATGAGAGAGGATTTTTAATTTTTATTACTTTCTGCAAAGTCAAAAGTTTACATACATTTCATTAGTATTTGGTAGCATTGCCTTTAAACTGTATGACTTGGGTCAAATGTTTTGGATATCCTTCTCACAATAGTTGGTAGGAATTTTGGCCCATTCCTCCTTACAGAACTGGTGTAACTGAGCCATGTTTGTAGGTCGCCTTGCTCACACCTGCCTTTTCAGTTTTGTCCATAAATTTCCAATAGGTCTGAGATCAGGGCTTTGTGATGGCCACTGAAAAACATTGACTTGGTTATCCTTAAGCCACTTGGTAACCAGTTTGGCAGTACAGTGGGGAAAAAAAGTATTTAGTCAGTCACCAATTGTGCAAGTTCTCCCACTTAAAAAGATGAGAGAGGCCTGTAATTGACATCATAGACCTCAACTATGAGAGACAAAATGAGAAAATAAATCCAGAAAATCACATTGTCTGATTTGGAAAGAATTTATATTTATTTGCAAATTATGGTGGAAAATAAGTATATGGTCAATAACAAAAGTTCATCTCAATACTTTGTTAAATATCCTTTGTTGGCAATGACCGAGGTCAAACATTTTCTTTAAGTTTTCACAAGGTTGGAACACACTCTTGCTGGAATGTTGGCCCATTCCTCCATTAAATGATCCTCTAGTGCAGTGTTTCTCAACTCTAGTCCTCAGGACCCACCAACAGGTAAGGTTTTCAGGATTTCATCAGTATTGCACAGGTGATATCATTATTGTCAGTGCCTTCTGCACAGGTGATATAATTATTGTTAACACATTCTGTGGGAGATCCTGAAAACATGACCTGTTGGTGGGTCTTGAGGGCTGGAGTTGAGAAACTCTGCTCTAGAGCAATGATGTTTTGGGGCTGTCGCTTGGCAACACAGACTTTCAACTCCCTCCAAAGGCTTTCTATGGGGTTGAGATCTGGAGACTGGCTAGGCCACTCCAGGACCTTGAA
Source organism: Phyllomedusa bahiana (assembly GCA_025379985.1). Classification (NCBI taxonomy): domain Eukaryota; kingdom Metazoa; phylum Chordata; class Amphibia; order Anura; family Hylidae; genus Phyllomedusa; species Phyllomedusa bahiana. The sequence continues at coordinate 25,784 of JAODAL010019646.1, forward strand.
ATGCTTCTTACGAAGCCTCTGCTTCGGTGCGCGGGCGGTGTGCTTGGGATCATTGTCATGCTGAAAGACTCAGCCACGTTTCATCTTCAATGCCCTTACTGATGGAAGGAGGTTTGCACTCAAAAGCTCACGATACGTGGCCCCATTCATTCTTTGATGTACACGGATCAGTCGTCCTGGTCCCTTTGCAGAGAAACAGCCCCAAAACATGATGTTGACACCCCCATGCTTCACAGTAGGTATGGTGTTCTTTGGATGCAACTCAGCATTATCTCTCCTCCAAACACGACGAGTTGTGTTTCTACCAAACAGTTCTACTTAGGTTTCATCTGACCATATGACATTCTCCTAATATTCTTCTGAATCATCCAAATGTTCTCTAGCAATCTTCAGACGGGTCCGGACATGTACTGGCTTAAGCAGGGCGACACATCTGGCACTGCAGAATCTGATTCCCTGGCGGCGTAGTGTGTTACTGATGGTAGCCTTTGTTATGTTGATCCCAGCTCTCTGCAGGTCATTCATTAGGTCCCCCATGAAGTTCTAGGATTTTTGCTCACCATTCTTGTGATCATTTTGACCCCACGGGGTGAGATCTTGCGTGGAGCCCCAGATCGAGGGAGATTATCAGTGGTCTTGTATGTCTTCCATTTTCTAATTAATGCTCCCACAGTTGATTTCTTCACACCAAGCTGCTTGCCTATTGCAGATTCCGTCTTCCCAGCCAGGTGCAGGGCTACAGTTTTGTTTCTGGTGTCCTTCGACAGTTCTTTGGTCTTCACCATAGCGGAGTTTGGAGTGGGACTGAGGTTGTGGATAGGTGTCTTTTATACTGATAACAAGTTCAAACAGGGGCCATTACTACAGGTAATGAGTGGAGGACAATGGAGCCTCTTTAAGAAGAAGTTACAGGTCTGTGAGAGCCAGAAATCTTGCTTGTTTGTAGGTGACCAAACACTTATCAGACAATGTGATTTTCTGGATTTGTGTTCTCATTTTGTCTCTCATAGTTGAGGTCGACCTATGATGTCACGTTTAGTATTTATTGAACAGTTTTCTTTAACATAACACGACAGTAAACATAATTATGCAGTCAAACAGCGTTGTGCAACACAATGAGTAACACACGATCAATATTACATGTCCAGTGACGATGGGACACATGCACTTAATGCAAAGAGCAGGAGTGTAGAAAAAATTTGGACGAAAGGACTGCAAAAAGAAGATAAAGAGAGGAGAAAAGATAAAAAATAAATAAAAAAAGGGGGGAAGGGAAAGGGTGAAACCTATTCGGTCCGCCGGTTTCGGGGGGAGGTTGAGCAGCAAGGAGAGAGGCATATAGTTTAAAAGGGTAGAGGTCAACGCCAAGAGTCCATGCAAACCCAATTAGCCAGTCAACCCAACAGGGTTTTAAATACTTGAGAGTTTTGGTAGAGGACCCACGGTCTACAAGTATGCAAACCTGGCAGTGTCTGCAGGGGAGTGCGCTATCAGTTCCTTCATCCGATAGAGGAATGAAAATTCCTCTATCCACTCTGATACAGAAAGAGGTGAATTCTGACACCAACGCCTGGGTATTACAGTTTTAGCCGCCTGAAGGAGATGCCTAAGTAAGGATTTCCTATATACGTTGTTTGTTGTTTGTGAACATGGGAACATACAGTATATAGTCTCTCTCATCCTTTTAAGTGTGAGAACTTGCACAATTGGTGGTTGACTAAATACTTTTTTTCCACACTGTATGCTTCAGGTCATTGTCCATTTGGAAGACCCATTTCTGCCCAAGCTTGAACTTCCTGGCTGATGTCTTGAGATGTTACTTCAATATTGCTACATAATATTCTTTCCTCATGATGCCATCTGTTTTGTGTAGCGCACCAGTCCCTTCTGCAGCAAAACAACTCCACAACATGATGCTGCCACCCCCGTGTTTCACAGTTGGGATGTTGTCCTTAGGCTTCCAAGCTTCTCCATTTTTCCTCCAAACGTAACGATGGTCTTTATGGCCAAACAGTTCGATTTCAGTTTTCTCAGACCACAGGACATGTGTAGGTCTTTGTTCCTGTGTGCATTTGCAAACATTAATCTGGCTTTTATATGTTTCTTTTGGACTAATGGCTATTTCCTGGCAGAGTGGCCTTTCAGAACATGTTGATACAGTACTTATTTCACTGTGGATAATGACACAATCTTACCAGCTTCCTCACAAGGTCTTTTGCTTTTGTTCTTGGTTTAATTTTCCCATGTCGGACCAAAGCATGTTCATCTCTGAGAAACGGTAGCTGTCTGCTTGCTGAGCTGTATGATGACTGGACATTTCCATCTTGTTTGTACTTGCATATAATTGTTTGTACGGATGAATGAGGCACCTTCAGGTATCTGGAAATTGCACCCAAGGATAAACAAGACTTGTGCAAGTCCACAATTCTCTTCCTGATATCTTGGCTGATTTCCTTAAACTTTCCCATGATGTTACACACAGAAGCAGTGTGTTTCTGGTGTGCATTAAAAACATCCACAGATGTGTCTCTAGTTAACTCAGAAGCTTCTAAAGACATGACATCATCATATGGGCTGTCCAAAATTGTTTAAAGGCTTAGTAATCCTAGTGTATTTAAACTTTTAACTTTTGCAGAAAGTAATAAAAATGCCTTAAAAAATTATCTCTATTATTGTTCTGGCAATTGCCAAACATAAATAATTTTGGTAATCCTAATTGACCTAAAATGGGTAAGTTTTATTCTGATTTCATGTCAGATAGTGAGAAAAACATGAATATGTGTCTTTTTATATAGTATGTGTAAACTTCTGGTTTCAACTGTATCTCAATTAACCCCATCCCTGCCTGTCAATTCTCAGAAGAGAGACATTAAAGAGGTTGTCTCACTACAAGGATTGCTTTTTATGTTAAAGATCTTGCAAAAACAAGTCACTTTGCAATATATGTTAATTAACAATGTCCTACCTATTCCTAGATATCCCCTCTTGTATAGGCTGCATCAGCTCCTCAGGTCGCTATAGCTACAGACCTGTTTGATCTCTCCTGATAGGCTGCCAACACTAGTTGCTATAGCTAAAGACCTGGCTTCTACTGCAGCCTAGTGGAAGCCAGTAAACACGACCCTGAATTCAAAGTGAAACCAAGAAAACACTACTGAGGTAAAATTTATCAATTTAGTGAGACAACCCCCTTAACCCCACCATTACACAGCATATGGGAGATACAGATCAGCCTTCCATACAGTCAATAGACCATGCTCCCCCACAACCACACTGTCAGGTGGCCCACTAGGCTGACACTTAAAGAGTACCTATCACCTTCAGACAAACCTTTATGAAGTAACAGAAGACTAAAATACAAACACTTTCTTAAATAAGCTTCATTAGGAAAACCAAACCTGTATTTCAATTTTTAAAAAAGCACTGGCCCTTTAAGACAGCTCTGAAGTCGGGCCAAGTCGGCACATGACAGCTTGATGGATGACTGTTGTAAGTTCCTGAGCTGGGAGAGTCCACAGTGCAGGGGGAGTCTGTAAGGGCGCATCCCCACGGCATAGGACAAATATTATTTGTCCTGTTTTGCACCCGTCCCCGCGCCCGCGGAGGGACGGCTTTTCTCCGCGATGAGTGGATAACAGCCCTCCCCCTCCCATTGAGAAGCACAGATTCTGTCTGAAAACCGGATGGAAGATGGTGCTTGCTCAATGTTTTGCCGCCGGACCACCGGCGGCAAAACCGCCGGGCGGAAAACCCGTTCAGTGGGGACTGCTGCACGGGTTTTCCATAGAGCACAAGTGTGCTCATTTTCGGACGGTTTTTCAGGCGGTCTGAAAAACCGCAAACCAGCTGAAAAAACCGGCAGAAAACCCGTGCAGTGGGGACATGGCCTAAGTCTACATGTGCACAGCAGAAACAGTGTAATACATCGATGCCTGTGTGCTATGGAGGAGGAGGCTGAAGCAACAGGTAAATACTGTCACACTGTTTCCTAAGGCTCTGTCTCCACTGCACAGTAAAAAAACGACTATAATCATCTCCCATAGACTCTATTGTAAAAACCTCCTGCTGTCTACACTGAGCTTCTTTTTTTTACTGGTCGTCTTTTGCAACATGCTCTAAAAAACGGCAGAGCAGGGCATAAAATTTACTACAAGAGTCTATGGAAAGCGCTGGACGTCTTTTGGCGCGTTTTTTGTCGCGATTTTTCAATATAAACCCACCTAGGAGACCCAAGTCCCACCTATAGTGGGTGTTAATAAAGATTATACCTTATCAAATTTGTATACAAGTGTCTGATGTGTCCTTGTTTGTACCTTTCGTAATAAAAAGATCATGCCTTGGTCGCTAACGATTTTTGCGGAATTCATATTTTTTTAGCTAAAAATAAGTTTTTTTTACAGATTTTGGCGCTAAAATCCTTTTCTTAACATATTTTGGCGCTAATAAAGTTATCTCGCTTCTAACACTAAAAATAAGTTTTATACAGATTTTGGCGCTAAAATACTTTTCTTTACATATTTTGGCGCTAATAAAGTTCTCTCACTTCTGATGCTAAAAATAAGTTTTTATGGATTTTGGAGCTAAAATCCTTAAAACAGATTTTTTTTTGCTGCAAAAGCGAAATAAGTGTCAGCGCCAAAATCTGTAAAAACTTATTTTAGCGCCAAAATCCATAAAAAACGTATTTTAGCGGCAAAATCCGTAAAAAGTATATTTTTAGCGACAACAGCAAGATAACTTTATAAGCGGCAAAATCCGTAAAAATATGGATTTTTGCACCAAAATACGTATAAAAATTTACTTTTGGGCCAAAATCCGTAAAAAAAAGTATTTTTGACGACAAACGCAATATAACTTTATTAGTGCCATAACATATAAATGCAATAATGTGCTTTACATTCCCTTTTGTAGGGCGGTGTTACATCCAATGGCTTAATTTATGCATACATTAAAAAACAGACTTGAAGACAAGCAAAAAACGCATGTAAAAAAACAGCCAAAAAACTGCCGTTTTTTTCAGCTGCATAGCCAAACATGTAAAAAACACCAGAAAAGGGCAGAAAATTTACTACAGGAGTCTATGGAAAGCGCCGCACATTTTTTTTTCAATGAAAACCCACCCAGGAGATTAGTCCCATCTATAGTGGGGATTGAAGTTTATACTTTTTTTAGATTCTGCATACAAGTGTTTGATATGTCCTCGCTAATGTTTTTTGCGCAATTCAAGATTTTGGAGCAAATTCTATGAATCTGGAAATAAACGCGTCCGGACGTTGGCGAGAGCTATCCGGAAGCAAATGCCTTCAACCCATACTCCTTGTATCATAAATACAAATAACATAGCTGTTCACTGTACCCAAGATATTGTCAAAATGTTCCTCTCGTTTTACTCTAATCTATGTATTCCTACTCCGAATAATACTCTCCCATTCCCGTCCCTATCCTCCAAAATCTCAGATGCAATTTCTTTGGAACTGGAAGAGCCTTTCTCCCTCCACGAACTTGTTTCAGTGATTAAAAATCTACCAGGATGGAAGAGTCCAGGCCCGGATGGCTACACAAAAATTCTTTCGGATAAAATTGCCCCCTTAATGCTAGAGGCATTTAATTCAATTTCATCTAATACCCCTTTTCCACACCAGTCGACATTAGCCCATGTCACCGTCATCCCTAAACCGGGAAAGGATCCCCAGTCTTGCGGTAGTTACCGTCCCATTTGACTCTTGAATGTAGCTTTAAAAATTTACTCCAAATTATTGGCAAACAGGCTTAATCCACTTCTAAACAAAAATAGAACAGCCCGCACCGCCGATTTATAGCTACTGTTAAGGACCCAAGGGTTAGAAACGCGTACGCCTGATCTCTGGCATGTCGCTTGTGCGTGTGTGCGTGGATTGTATTTTTTCCTTTTTATGTAGTAAAGCTACAATAAAAGTAGGATTTTAAAACAAAGAATCTGAGCTGCTGGCTGTACTATTTTCATGTAAAAGATTCTTCTTGGCGGGAGGAACGGCAATTGCCGAGCATGCAGGGGTGAGCTGTTTCCTAGTTTAACTCCTACCTAGCCGCAGCCGTCAGCCATTTTGACCCTTTCTTACAGAGCCCAATTTATAAATCTGACAAGTGACACTTATTAAGTAAGACTACTTTTGATCACCTTTTACCTACGTGATTACAGATAATGGATTCTCATAAAATTTGTGCTTGTAAGTTATGAAACTATTTGGTTCATGCCATCCTTGTTTATTTGTGAAAAATATCAAAATGGGGGGGCGTGGCCGGAACCTGCATGGCGTCGGTCGCAGAGTGAAGGAGCTCCGTGAGGGATCTACTACAGCGGCCTAACTAAACCCTCTGACTGCACTTATTTCACACCCTGAGGGAAGCAAATACCCTGCTGAAGGATCGGAAGGGCTGGATACGTTCCGTCACAAGTACCTCTGCTTTCACCAGAAACGGCACTGTGTACTGACTACTTCCCGAGATCTGAGGCGCCCCGCCAACTTCTTAGGCTTCCCTCCTGCCGGAGGAGCTGACGCGGGCAACCCGAGAAAAGCTCCTGACGAGACCAGCGCCTTTGAAAGGAGCCAAATTACTCACCGAACAGCCTCAGGATTAAGGTGAGCAGCAAGAGTGCCTTAACCAGAGGTTGGCAGTAGCAGAAGAGCTCCAATAACTTCCAGCGCTGAAGTGTAATGGCGGCGGTGATAATTGAAAAAGGGTGAGCCGTGCATAACATTATGTTGTGCAACCACACCAGTGCATAACACAGTTCTGAGCACTAAAGTTTATTGTTAAACAGAGACATTATACCCATCTGGTTAAAAGCAGTGCAACTGCCCCTTTTAAAGTCATAGTCCAACTAAACAAAAGTGAAGCAACTAGATAGGGGCACAGCGATCTGCATTTTAAGGGGTCTATGGCCTGAAATCATGCCATGACATAAGCAAAAGAAGAATAGAGGGCAGAACATAAAGCATAATACAAAAACAACAAAAAAAAGAAACAAGACACAAATACCAAGAGAAATATAAAAACAACACAGCAATAAAAACACAACAAGAAGCAGAGGAAGAGAAGACAGACCATATAATCAAAGTTTACTGAGAAAATACCACAGCAGAAAACAGATAATAAAATCAGAAACAACGATTACTCACAATATCAACAAAGAGAAACCGAAACATCAGAAAACATAATAATTCAAAACAACAACAATATATAGCAAAAATCCAACACGAACGTTAGAAGCAGCTAAAACCAACCAACCACAATCACACCCAAGCCAACAAACAAGACATATAGAAGAAAGAATCAACCATAAGAATAATACAGAGAATCACATAACACACAAGAAGCAAACAGATAAAACAACAGATCTGCACATAAGCACATAAAAAAAAAATACATCAATGCGAACATTTCAACAAAACAGTAGCAAAAGAACAGACACAAGAATACACAAACAGACACAAACACAGCACAAACAAACAATAACAAAGAAAACATACACCCATCCAAATCCGAGCTGTTCAGACCCTAACACACACAAACAAAAAAATTCAAACACAGGCAGAAACAAGAGAACAACAACCCATAGCAAAGGCAAACAAACAAACAACAAAAAAACAACATCAGACAAGCGAAAATCTAGCAACGAGGATAAACAAGCAAAAAACAGGGTCATACATCCCAAATGCACAGCACAAACATCTCAAGGCACCTGCATACAATATCACAACATGACAGCACAATCCAATCAGCAACAGAAAAGATCCACAAACACCAAAAAGGTGGACAAAAATCTTCTCATGAACAAAAGGAACAACAGCAACAACCATAAGTCCCACAGAAATTCAAACTTCAATCAACCAGTCACAACAACAGACAAAGAACACAATATAACAAGTCAAGACATAAGGACGCAAATGTTAAAACAGTATCAGCACAAATAATTCAGATCAACAATGATTAAAGTAAAATAACAGTACAGTCAAAGGCACAGAAAACATCAGCATACAGACACACAAAACACACGAAAATACCAAACAGCACTGTATCAATCAACATTATAAATCAGTGCAAAAATGCCAGAACCAAAAGTTCATATAACAACCTAACAGATAAAGCAGACAATAGATCAGGCAAAACAATAAACAATACCAGAAAAGAAATAAGCACAAGCCAAAAACAATCAAACAATCAATCCAAACCAAAATCACCACATAAACAGGACAAACATGAGACAGGGAACAAAAAATAACAGCGCAATCACAGATAGAGAGAAAAACACGCAAACAGAGAGAAGCAACAACAAAAACACAACAATGAACAATCATTCACAAAAAACAACGCCAAGGCCAATTGGCATTCAGAAAAAACAAGAGTATAGGACAATCAAGAAAAAACAGCACACATAACACAAACGCAAGATCAACAAAACAGCAAACAGGTCAACAAATTAACAACACCTGTGGTCAAGAAATATCATAACAGCACTTGGTGCAGCAAAAATTCATGAGACAATAAAAAAATCAAAACAAAGAACAGAATCAAGAAAGACATGGCACCCCGCCTCTACCCCATACTGCACCTCCCAAGCCAACCCTAGAAAACGACCCACCCCAACTATAAAAAGATAATTAGCGTAAGCTCAACCACAAGTAATACACAGCAAACAAGGAACACCAATAACATCCTAACACAAAACACGCCACAAAGGATCATAACGCAGAACATAAAAAGATCACAATCACAAGAACAACATAGCAGACACAAAACAAGCGATCATATGAAGAAGTCAAAATCCACATCAGATAAAGAATCAATCACAGTGTCACAACGGTAAAAAGCAAAGACACTCAGTGCCAAGCACGGGTAATTTCAAACTCACACATCCACACGAGCCACAATCACTGTGAATAAACCCCATCAAGCGCACACACAAAAAAAAGAAAAACCAACACACTCTCATCACATATAACCTGCACACAGTCAGAAGATCACAAGCACAAACACTCAGCCCAACACACATCAAAGCAGATCAACATGGCACAGGCAACACAGCACATCAAAAATATATTATCAAAAGCGCAATGTCAAGATAATCACAACAAATACCACCCACAAGTCCGAGCAACAACACGACCCAAAACCCCAAAGAAACAGGTGCATAAAATCCAAAAACTACAAGGTTATCTACATTCAGAACGAGCAGCATAGTTGTAAAGTCCAAGGCACATTACTATGAGTACACCAAAGGCAAACAACAAAAAAACATCACATTTACGCCAAGGTGCTGAATTTAAACCCCACTCAAAAATCAACATGAACCAACCACGCCCCACCACCAAACCATCTCAAACCCCAATTAACCCAAGTCCGAGCAGTCACCCCCCACCTATGGTAATGCCTGCCAATACCCACACAACAATTACCAACACACAGAAACGTTCAACACAAAAAATAAGCAATATTGCATATTTTGCCATCAAGTAACAAACAATTACACTATACACATAAATACATCAAGAAAGCAAAAAAACAAGCGCAACACTCAGCAATTCAACAACAAGGGGGAAATCAATCCAAACACAATGATCTATCAATACGTAAACAATAGATAGTTACATTTAATGGAAATCATAGAATAAGTCAAAAAGGGTGTAAAATGGAATAATCCACAAACAGAATATAGCAAGAAATAGGTCAAAAAAGCAATAACAAGTAAAAATGAGCCAAAGATCAATACACGACACAGATAGGGTATACAAAATGGATGTATTCACACAATCATATAACAACAAACACACAATCATATCAGAAACAAGCAAACAATTAAAACACTTGAAACTCACTGACACACAACAAACACAAAAGAAATTATTACAGTACAACTTCATAAAATACCCCCTACCAGTACGTGTTTGTTCCTCCATGGACACTATCCACCAGCAATTAAATGCAACAGCCGCATTCTGCCACAGTACCAAGCAAATTAAGTGGCCTTCCCTCACAGAGAAATGTTATCCCCTCGGGCTTCATGGAGTCCTACAGTATATCTCGGTAGCATCTTTTTAAAGGAATACACCTATTATAAACAGTATTCATTGCAGTTATTGCGCAGCTCCCAAAAGGCAACACAGCAATCTTCATCATGAGAGGCCCACCTCTCCTCTCTGCTAAACGAATATTGCCTGTCACCGAGGCTTAACAGCATTGTTCACGGCGATTACGTCACCAGTGGAACTATCCTGCTGAGAACTCTATTGTATTGAATCTGACCGCTATTACTGGACTCTGCTACAATAACCTGCACCATAAAAGGAACATACTGTCTCACAATTCAAAATGTAATGTTGTGTCATTGATACCTTATACATCTGTCTTTCGGAACTGCCTCCTCAGTGTCAGCGTACTTCACTGGGACACTATACATCCATTCCACAACAAGTTTGCTGGCCTTCTCACTGCACCCATATTATAGGCAAAACGCTCTGCCTCACAGCTTTAATCTAATCATTCTATGAGTCATTAAAACTTCGCCCCTCAGGTCTAACCTCCCCAGGCTGGTTTTACCTACACGAGTATTGTCAAACAACCATCGCCATCAACATTGACCAGCTGACTGGTACACAGGGCCTCTCTCCTCGAGATCCCAGATCTCAAGGCCTACACTACACCCCATAAACCTACCCTACGAATTCTTTTAACCCCGGCGCCTTCTGAGGAAAAACTAACAATAACAACATAATCACAACAAGGACTAAAGGTCCACCTACTATTCTTCCGGGACATTTATCTTTGTAGTGACTGCTAAACCCGCGCACTTAAGAGCTGGGCTCCACATTCACAATCAACACTCTCTCAACCAGAATCGTTTCCTCCGGGCTTCCACGTTTCAAACCTGGAGGCACTACACTACAAACCGTATTCATTCATCTATTCGGAATCCCTTCAAGAGGACTTTAAACTAATGATGGGGGACTTTAGATCTGACATACAGGCGTTGGTCTGCAGAACCGACCACATCGAAAAGAAAAGGGCAGAGTTCGCCTAATCCCACAATGCGCTGATAGACGCAAACTCTATCCTTGAAGATGAGGTCCACCGCCTGGCAGCCAAAGTTCTGGACCTTGACGACCGGTCAAGGAGAAATAATATTAGGTTACGAGGGTTCCCAGAATCTGTCACCCAGGAGTCTCTCCCACAATTTCTTACAGACATGATGGTTGCGGTCTTACCAGAAGCTTCTAATCTCGATCTCACTATTGATAGGATCCACCGTCTTCCAAAACCCCGACATTTGCCTCCAGCTGTCCCCCGGGACGTCATTGCTAAAGCTCATTTTTTCCATGTCAAAGAAAATTTCTTAAAGGCAATCCGTGGACGTCCTGACTTACCTGAGAGGTTCCGAAACGTTTCCATTTACCCTGATTTATCTGCTGGAACAATGTTGAAGCGCAAGGAATTTGCTCCGGTGACTAAAGTTCTCCGAGAAAACATACAACTACCAACGGGTTTTCCCATGAAGCTTATAATACGAAGGACAACTCCACCTCCCACTACTGGTTTTGCCCCCCATGCCAGCAGCTGCCAAAGATCTCCTTGCTTCCTGGGACCTTCGGGTCACTCCAGTCCAGTCCCCAATAACCAAGAGGAAGAATAAACCCATTAGGCCATTACGTCGATCTGGTCGGAAAAACTTTGACGATCTAACCACCGATCCAATGACTGAACAACGCATAACGGCAGTCTTTAATCTCATCCCTCTTGGGCTACCCTCGAGACTTGATGCCTTATTGTATGTTTAACTACCTTTTCTCCCATCAGTTCTACTATGGACATTCCTCCCATCGCTGGTCTTCTCCTGGGAATGTTTTTCTTTTTCTTGGTTCCTACAATCTGTTTAAGCATCAACATAACTTGCTGGTTCAATATGTCCATGAAAAAACATCACAGAAAAACACTAAGATAGGGGCCCCTAATCTAAATTATAACTTTATTAGTCAAATATAAAACTGCACAATGGCCTCTACTCCATATGACACCACTAATAACCTTACTAGGTAATATACAAAAGGCAACATATCCTACAATACAAATAAAGGTAAAGGAAACAACTTTTAAACTAGATATCATATAACACAAACACGAAAGCCCTGTTAAGATACTAAGAAAACAGAGTAACGTCCCGAAAGGGACGCCCCCCGACCCGCTGACAGGCTCATCCCTGTTATACCCTACCCAAAATCTCTTACAACGTGAGGAATATATATGCTTCTGCAGCAATACTGCACAAAGAGTTGCAAAAGGAGAATGCCCCAATAAACACATTCAAGCCAATATGAACAGATTTTGTTCTTGGTACTTATCACTCGTAGTCCAGAGTTCCAAAAACCAAGATGTCCAAGATTCCAAACATGCCACCGATTCCGATGCGTTTCTCCCCCAGGATTGCAGAGGGGAGTCCTCAGGGGAACCATAGGTAAGGCAAAACCCATATATGCCCACAAAGGAGCCACTGGCAAAACGACGCAACCAATACACTTTAGATTGATAAGCTAGTACATACAAGAGCTTACCTATATATAAAAATGACCAAATCCCTCCTTTCTAGTTCTTAATTCACAGAAATTACCGCTACGGCGAAGTTTTACCACCGGCATCTCTCCACCTGCCATCGCGCAGGCGCAGACCCTTGATAGCGAATGACAAACTCACTTCGCACATGTCATTTTGATATTCATTACCCTTCATGCATTCTAGCTTCAAAGCACCCTACTGCCCTGCCCTCTCTTTTCTCAGCCAGCGCCGGACAAAACGTTGTAACCGATCGCTGCACTGCCAAATAGCACTGCTTCTATGTCCCATCCTTTTTTTAGAGAAAGACAGTGGCCCCCAAGATCCACCTGCTGGAGAACGTTGACAAGAGGGGAGAGAAGAAAAAATAATAGGAAGTGAAAGGATGAGAATCAGATAATAAATTTATCAAGAGGTATTGACATCAGAATGAAAAAAGCGTCCTGTCCTGAGGGTCCTTTTCTTTTGTCCCCACTACAATGATTTTAAGCGTATGAGTGTAATGATTAATTTGTTTTTGTCAGAAATTGAAATGGTTCACACACATTACAGAAAGAGGAACTTCAGCTGTGTGAAGCCTTGTAATGAACCACCGACCTTTAGGGGTGAGGAACCTTGACTGATTGCTGCATGTAATGAGGGGTAAGGATGTAAATTTGTACACTGACTTGCAAGCAGATAATAGAATGCCCCCATCACTCCAACACCAGAGAATTGATATCTTTTGATCACGTCGAAAAAGAAATTCATGAGAATCTTGAAAACATAATAGGGAGGAGTGGTCTAAACAAGGTAAAAAATATAATTCCCGGAATGAAAGCTCTGATCGCACAGCTCAAGATACCATTATTGTCATTAAACCCTCCGATAAGGGGGAACATGTTTGTTGCTAAGATCATGCTCAATCTTATAATATGTGTCAGATCTGTTTGGGAACAGAGACTATTATAATATTCGAAATGACCCTACAAGATGTTTTTTGAAGGATCTAGAGAAATGGTGATGGAAAGCATTAGATTTGGGACAGTGTCTAAAAATGAAGCACAGTTCCTTCTCCCGAAAGAAACCCAAAAATTGCTACCATTTTATTCCTCCCAAAGGTCCATAAGGTGACGAGTCCCCTAATGGAACGTCCGATCGTATCAGAATTGATTCCCTCACCCAAAGTTGTGAATTTATCGTCGATAATGGGTTTTGAGAGGTTTGTTTCTCAGCCTACCCTCCTACATCAGGGATAGCATCGAATTGCTGAATAGACTAGAAGGGGATTAAATGTGAATCAGATGTAAGCAGCTTTCTATGAACGTGGAAGCTCTTTACCGTAGTATCCATCCCAAGACTTGATTAAAGGCGTTTGAACATTTTCTCAACTAGGGACCCATTATAGAATCACAGTACTTTGTTCATAAACTGTTGGAGTACGCGTAGACACACAACTCTTCCTCTTCGGCCCAGACTCTACCACCACTCAGGGGGCACGTCAATGGGGAGCCCCTGTCTCCCCACATATCTAATCTTTTCCTGGCTGGTGGGAGGAGACCCCTGGTGCTCGGGAGAGTAGAAAGTGATTTATACGTCCCATACTATTTTGTGGGCGTTATATGATGACGTGTTCATATTGTGGCAGGGTCAAATATAAACTTTGATGACTTTGTGTCTGCCATGAAACAAATCATATTTTTTAACGTTTACCAGCAAAACAAGATAGGAGCTGTCTTTTTGCATTAGAGTCTGGATAGACTCACTTGGCAGATACAGACGCCAACTTTAGAAAACCTACGGCGACCAACAATCTGCTGAGGTGGGAAAGTCACACCCAAACCCTAAAGCGGTTTTCCGGGGGCCAATACGGGTGGGGAGAAATTGTTAAAAAAAGAAATTGAGAGCTTCCATAGGCATCCAGAGACTTAGAAATAATTCTTGAAAGGGGGATATCCATTAAACACATTACAACCCCTTTTTGGTCACGCACTTACTTCCAATAGATTTTTGTTTTGTTACCCCCAAAAAAAGGGAAAAAAAAGAAAAGATAAAAAAATTTAGGGTTTTTGGACAAATGACAACGCAAATGAGTTTGAAAATCTTAAAACACGGAGGGGCCAAAGCTCGATCAGGACTTTAAAGAAATTCTCAAGAGCGCCCTTTTTAAACTAAAAGGGGCGCCTATTAAGATAGATTGTACAAACCACATTCCCACCAGGAAAGAAGGAACGTGGCTTGTCGAAAACCATTGGGGAAATTTTAAATGTGGGAAAAAAAGTTGTATTCCCTTATAAAAACAAACAAGAACTTTCATATTCAGTTACTATGAGGAATGGGAAATTCGTGATTTTTTTTAACTGTGACAAGGGGGGTCGTTTAATGATTATCTGTGAGGTTCTCCAAAAATAGGGGAAACCCAAAGGGCCCTAAAGAAGAGATTCGGAGACATCTTGGGGACTTGGGGAAAAACAAGAGAAACCCCCTTGGCCAGCATAAATGGTGAGACATAAGGTTTTTTTTCTGGATTGAAATTTTTGGCGATTGAAAAAATTTTGACATCCCCAGGGAGGGATATGGATAAATATTACTCCAAAAAAAAGACAGAATGGATGTTTAATTTGAAATGGGCAACCCAAGGGGCTTAAAGAGGGTTTTGGGACTTTGATGTTTTCTCTGAACCCCCCCCCCCCCCCCCCTATTTCCCCTGGATTGGTGTATTTTTTAAAAAAAACCCGAAGGGTTAATCTAAAGGATAGTTCTTACCGTTTTACAAAAACCATGTATTTTTAAACAATTGACGTAAAATGTCCCGTTTGGATTTGTATTTTTGCAGTGACTAATCACCCATTGATCAGTTTGTTTTAGTCTGGCGACGTACAATTTGATATTATATAGGGGAGGGCCAAAAATTTCACCTCCTTTTATTTAAAAAAAGATTATTATGTGACTGCTTAAATAAAAATTTCTGCGCTAAAACAATAAAAGCTGTTATCATTTTTCTATCCACAACTTTTTAACATCTGAGAAGCTGATTTTAAAGTCACTTTTGACTAGGGTGCGACGCATTAAAACAGTGCAGCGATCGGTAACAACGTTGTCCGGCCGCCAGCAAGGATGGCAGGCCATTGGGGGCTTTTAAATGAAGCTAAGGGAATGACAAAAATGCGCAGTGCGAATGACGTTTGATCACTTCCGCACACGGGTCTGCCCTGCGCCGTGGGGTGGAGAGACGCTGAGGGAAACTTTCGCCGTGCCGGAATTTTCTTTTAATGGCGCCAACAGAAAAGGGGGGAATGTCCCCCCCCCTTTTAAATTAGTAACTCTGTATGCACTAGCTTATCAACCAAAGGTTTGTGGTTTCACTTTTGCCAAGGGGTCCATTTTGGGCAACCATTTTGTGGGTTTGTCAAGGGAGGGACAGGAAAAAATTTACCAGATGTAGGTTTTTTCAGAGGACAGGAGTATGGAGCACAAAAAGAGAACAAAGTACAGAGACAATTTCCTCCAGCACGTTGAGTAAAAAAAAGAAAAAGAATGCCAAGAAAAAGGGCACCTGGGTGGAACAGGAGCGTTAACCACCATATTTACAAGTGAAGCTCAATTGGTCCGCACTCAAACGGAGGGGCAAGCGCTACCAGGACAGGGACAGTATATGTCCAGTGAAACAAAAATGGTGGTTGAAAGACTCCTATTTCCGGCACTTATTTAATTTGTGGGTCAGACAGGTTTAATGGTCATTCTGCGGTACAGGACGGGTATAGTAAATGTCAAGTTCAACAAAAATGGTGGTTGAAAGACTCCTTTTCCCGGCACTTTTTAATGTGGGGGTCAGACAGGTTTAATGGTCATACTGCGGTCCAGGACAGGTATAGCCAATGTCCAGTTCAACTAAAATGGTGGTTGAAAGACTCCTTTTTCCGGCACTTTTTAATCTGTGGGTCAGACAGGTTTAATGGTCATTCTGCGGTACAGGACAGATATAGTTAATGTCCAGTTCAACTAAAATGGTGGTTGAAAGACTCCTTTTTCCGGCACTTTTAATATGGGGTCATGCAGGTTTGGGGCTCATGCTGTGGCCCAGGACAGGTATAGTCAATGTCCAGTGAAACTAAAATGGTGGTTGAAAGACTCCTTTTTCCGGCACTTTTAAATCTGGGGGTCATGCAGGTTTGGGGCTCATGCTGTGTTCCAGGACAGGATATTCAATGTCCAGTTCAAGTAAGATGATGGTTCAAATCCATACTGCCTTCTGGCACTTTTTCATTTGTGGGTGATGCAGGTTTAAGGTCATGCTGTGGTACAAGACAGGGATAGTGAATGGTGTGTGATTTTTTATCTGTGGCTTTTATAACCTAAGTGTGTTGCCTAAGATGTAGCACGTATCCATTTGACTGTTGTGGATGTTAATTCCAGCTTCTCCAGCCCTGTTTGGGTGTAAGAATGAAGGTGTTATTGCTCTCCCATAGACTTTAATGGTCATCGCTCATAATCGACCACTCACTATCGACTATCTTGTCGATGATGGTCGACTATCGACCATCGACCGATGTCGATGGTCAACGTAATCGCTCAACACTAATCATTAGTTATTGACAAAAACCTGTTTCCTTTATGAGAGCTACAGGTTTCAGATTCCCAATTGATGTCTGGATAGTTAAAGTCGCCCATAATAATAACCTCATTCTGATTAGCCGCCTCATCTATTTGCCTGAGGAGTACATCTTCCATGGGTTCTGTTATATTTGGGGGCCTATAGCAGACCCCTATTAGTATTATATTGTTATTGTTACCCCCATGTATATTTACCCATAATGATTCCACCTGTTCATTACCTGTACCTATATCTTCCCGCAGTGTTGGCTTCAGACAGGATTTTACATAGAGACATACACCTCCCCCCTTCCGGTCTTTACGATCCCTTCTAAATAGACTGTAACCCTGTAAGTTAACCGCCCAGTCGACTCTCGTCCGGGGCCATTTTCCCATTACCCCACTATGTCATATTTTTTTCAGCTATTTAATTCTATTTTCATTTATTTTTTGGTCAGACTCCGGCATTGGTCAGCATGAAATTTAGAGACTTTTCAGTTTTTAGTCCTTTCTCCCTGATCATTTAACTATTGCTAAAAACCCCCTCCCCCACTCCACCCCCTAAATTATTACAATTCCCATTCCTATTTTCACTACTTGCACGCTATATTGTAGTTACCCCCCCCCCCCAACCCTATTTTAAATATTCCTCCAACGTCCTTCCTTTTGCCCCCCAAATACACTGCCCCCCCCCATTTATGCACCCTCCCACTAGAGCTTTAGCCAAGACAAATCACCCCAGTTCCCCAAAAAAACCCAAATTCCTCTTTCCTACCACTTTTTTTGAGCCACTTTTTTCACCTCCTAATCTCCCTCTGCCTCTCTGTGTGGCCCGTGGAACAGAAATATTTCTGAAAATATTACCCTGAGGCCCTTTTGCCTGAGTTTTTTGGCCTAACCCGAAACCCAATTTTAAGGGACCCCCACCTACCTCTAACTTTGTCATTGGTACCAAATGTGGACCATACAGCTGGATTTCACCACCCCCCCCCCCAGCAATCTGTCAACCCTCCACATAGCAACTCGGGCCCCCCGGGTAAACAACAACTTTCGACGACCCCCGGTTTGGGCAATTGCCCGCTGTGCCCCTAATAATTGATCCCCAACTACACACCTGCCCTACCTCCTGCACTCCAAAACCCCATCTTACTGAGCAACAGGGGTAGGTCTTGCTGCAGCAATGCTATTTCGACCATATCCCCCCTCATCTGCCAATCTTGCATATTTTTTTTGAGGGTACCAATCGGGCCTACCCTCCCTACACTTTTCCCCTCTACCTTTTTTCTGACTTTTTACCCAGCTACGCCCTCTGTTCCGCACCCCCATGCGCCCCCCTACCCAGCATCAACCCTGCGAGGATTGCTCATGGATCCGGGCCGCTTCCGGTTGGAAAAGGACTCAGTTTTGCCACTTCTCTTTTAGATCTGGGATACGGCTTCTAAATGTGCGTGTGCACACACTTGCACACATATGCCCCCCGAACTTTTTGCTAAAGGGAGGGGCATACATTGCACATTTTGGCACGGGACAGCATTGCAAACAGGGAACCTTTTTATGTTACCAAAAAAAGATAATAATAAATTAAAATTTAATAAGAGTACAAATTTCCCCCCCTCTAAACCCCCAATCTAAACCTCAATTTTAAGCCCCCAACATTTAAAAAAACCCTTATAAGAAAAAACACCGAAAAAACCGTTCAAAACCAAGCTAAAAATACCATTTTAAAGCTTTCCAACTGCGTTTGGCTGTCTGCAACCCTCTTCAGAGCAAAACCTTTCCCCCCAGACAGCTCTATTAAGCTCGTGAAAGGTAACCACACCCTGACCATCACCTTACCAGTCCCCCTGACTCAAAAGCCCCCACAACTTTTGTTTGTAACTATAGAACTACAACTTCTTAAAACAAAATGAATCATACACAAAAAAAATGTACTACAATTAAAAAATATATTCGCAAAGATTTAAATGTACTGAATAAAAAATAAAAACAGGTATAAAAAACCAAGTATTTCTGGGGGATTTAAAAAGGACTTTTCCCCCCTCAATCTTAAGTCTCCAACACTTAAAAGAAACACCTTATAAGGGAAAAAACACTCCCCGTCGTTCACTCCTCAAATACTCAGTTTTAAATCTTCCCCACTGCTGTTTGGCGTGCTGCAACTCCTTTCAGGGCAAAAGGAGCAAAATGAAAAGGCAATGCAAACCAACTGCAAAGGCTTATTTCACTGTCCCCCATCATTGCAGATATACTTTATAGCGAAAAAAACCCTTTTTAAATTTTTAAAAAAGAAAAAAAAAGGAACAAATAAAAACATGTTTGGAAATATGCCCTTTTTTTTAACATATTAAGTTAATAAACAAGTGTTTTTAAAGACTTTCAACTTGATCAATTTTTTGTAACGCAACCCTGGAGCCTATTTTTATGATTGCACAGTTTTTTCCAAGACCACAGTAAATTTTTGCAATTTTTGTTTTTATACGCCTAATGAGGCTTGCTATAAGAAGGAAACGGTTCAATTGTTCTTTTATCTAGATAAATTCTGCATGAACCCTTTAGGATCTACTGCTTTGGTTTTCCCATTTTGCCAGTTATATATATATATATATAAAAAATTTATAATATATTATATATATATTATATAATATATAAATTTTTAAAACCAGTATTTTTTAATTTCATTTGATTCCTGGATCGCCCAAGCACCGTGTCTTTGGTCCGCACTTACCCTGATTGTGTTTTCTGGGTTCAAGTAAAAGAAGTAAACTAAATTTATATAGCCTTATGTGCAATAGGTAGTCAGCTCACATGGCTTGATTGGCAGGAGCACACGCCGAAGAGGAAAACCCCTCTTGAAATCACAGCACATTCAAAAAGAAAAGGGCCCGCGTATTTTCCTATTTTTAGTTAAAAAATCAAAAAAAATTTTTTGTAGAAGTATTAAAAAAAACAAAAAAGAGAACAGGTTTGTACAACCACCTTTCGGGGCAGATCCCTTTTCATGCCCGAAAATGCATGAAATATTTTTTAAATAAAACCCCCTCTCCATGTACTAATGCTCACAGAAGGGTGCCGGAAAAGATATCAACAAAACTAACATTAAAAATTATAATTTTTTTTCTTTTGACACCCCCCCTAAGAGGTTTGGAAACTTCAAAACCTTGTAAAACAAACGCTGGATTTCCCCTGCCTGTCTCTCACGGCAATTTCTTGAAAACCATAGGGATTCCTACTGCTGTTTGTTCTGAGGCAGGGTGTTTCCCCGCCATGTTTGGGGCTTAACGCAGTGGAAAGTACGCCCCCAATTGAAGCGGCTTCCCGCATTAATAAGTAAACACATAGCGCGGTTTTCTTGATGTAAGCATGATGTCAACGGAACCTTGAGGGTAGAAAAAAATTCTTAGATTTTTTTTCATAACGCATGTAATGCCGGATCCCCTTTGTACATCCCCTTTATGTTTGCCATGAACCACTTTTTTAGGGGGTTTTTCTGAAAAAAACTAGGGGGTAAAAGTGAACCAATGTTTTCCTTTCCTGGGTAATATCACATTATATCTCAATAATTTTTTATATTTTTTTTGAACAGAAACAAAGGTAATATCTTTTACAACTGCACAAATCTCATTGAACGGGGGCTAAAAAGATTTACAAAAATAACTGATTTAATTTTTTTTTATTTTCTTTTTATTAAATTTTTCATTTTTTTTCACTTTTAGTAATTTTCTCACTTATAGTAGTATTCTCCTTATTTATCAATAGATCCGCTCTAGGGATATCAGAAATCCTTTTTTCTGCCTTTTCGAGTAACCATCTCGGATAGCCTCGCTGGATTAATCTCCCCCTAGCTTCCATTTGGTAATCAGAAAATTTTTCAGATATAGAAAAATTTCGCTTTAGTCTGATTAACTCGCCAAAAGGAATACTTTCAATCACATGTTTTGGGTGACTAGATTTGTCGTGTAATATAGAATTTCTTGCAATCTCCTTTCTGTAAGGTAACACTTCAATCCTGTCAATGTGACCCGTCAAATGGACATCCAAAAAAATTATATCGCTTGTTGGCCACTCCAAAGTGAACTTAAGAATCATGTTATTAACATTTATGTTCGCCATGGAGGGAGAGAACTTAGCCCCCATGGATGCCCCGCAAAACTGTAGAAACAAAGTGTCATCAAACAGAAAATAATTGTGACTTAATAAAAACTCAACACGTCACTACAAACGTAACAAATGTTTGTGAGTAGGTAGAAAAACGTAACAAATGTGACTCCAAGTATTCAAAAGCCAAGTGGTGTGGTATGGATGAGTACAGTGAAGCTACATCACAGGAAACCCATGAATAGGATGTATCCCATTTTGCTTGAGAAAAAATTGTAACCAAACTTTTGGTATCTATAATGTATCCAGGTAGGCACACAACAAGTGGTTGAAGAATAGAGTCCAAACAGGAGCCTAAAAGTTCTCCTAGTGAACCTATTCCTGCCACTATAGGATGCATCAAGGGAGGAAAATAATTTTTATGGACCTTTGGGAAGGAGTGGAGTATTGGGATTATTGGATTTTCAACATATAGTTTTTCTGCTAGCCTATTTGATATTGCACCTACATCTACACCTTCATTAAGAATAGCTTTGAGTTTTTTCTGAAAAGTGATAGTAGGATCTCTATTTAATTTTTTATATTTGTCAGTATCGGCTAGCATATTTCTGTTAAGTTTACTATATAACCCAGAATTTAAACAAACCACCGCCCCTCCCTTGTCTCCTGGTCTAATTATCAGATCGCTGTTGTTGCGAAGCTCACGTAGTGCTCTGGATTCATGCTTATTCAAATTGCTTTTAGGAGCAGAAATCGTATCATGAAGAATTTTTAGATCTCTTTCTACAAGATCTTTAAATAAGTCCAAACCGGCCGGTCTAGACTGTATAGGGTAGAATTCTCTATTTCTAGCTACATAATCAAGAGCCTCAGTTTCACAAAGAACATTGTTTTCACTTTGTAAAGATCTTAATTCTGCTACACATACATTATCTTGCAAGGAAACAAAGTCTATGGTATTTGTACATAATACATTTTGATTAGAAACTTGCTGTGTATTGCATTCTTCTATATTTGAAAAATGATTCCTTAAAGTTAAAGTTCTGGCAAAAAAATTGACATCCAAAATCGTTTTATATAAATTGAAATTGTTCTTGGGGACAAAACCTAAACCTTTTGAAAGTAATGATATTTGTGACTTAGTCAAAATGTAACTAGATAAATTTACGACTGTAGAATCTAGTATCTGCGAGTCCGTCCTTTTGTGGTCTTTTTTCTTGTTATGTTTTCTTCCTCCTCCTCGTCTGCCCCGTTTTTTGAAGATGTATTCGATTTATTTTGTTTTTGATTTTGTTTCTTATTGCTGTTGTAATTGATAGACGATTCAAGGCTGGATACATCAGAAGCTTCATCGGAGGTTATGAGAGCTAAAACTTCATCAGAAGAATTTAATCCAGGAAAAAAAAACTCTGTTTCTACTAGTATAAGGCTGATTACATGCTGTTTGTGATTTCAAGATAGGCTTCAACTTTCTTTCATATGGTTTCCAAGAATAAACACAATCCTTTTCATAATCAGACATGTCCCAAGATAATTTTTTGCTTTTATAAGCTACTATTTCGTCTTCCAACTTTTGCATATTATGCATAATTTTATCATTTAAATCTTTGTATGATGGTAATGACTCTTTAGGACGCAAAAGATCTTAAATCGCTGTAATTTCTTCATTAATGCTAGTCCTTTTTATTTCCTCCTATTCAATGAGTAGTTGCATAAGTTTCAATGAACATTCTGTGAGAGTGTTGTTCCAAGTGTCCATAAATTTCTGATCTGTCATGTATGTGGGGAATTTTTTAATGCGCAAGCCACACGGTATCATGGGTTTTTCAAGGTATGTTTCTAGTGTGGTTTGATCCCACCAGAGTTTTAACTCCTTGCACATCAGGCGTTCTAATTTTTCAGATCTAACTGATCACTCTCATTTAGGGAGTCAGATCTTAGAAAGATACGAGCTGCACGTTGTTTCCTTGCAGGTAATAAGGCAATAATATCAGATCCTTCAGCCATTTAAATAATTTTAAATCTGAGATGTATAATTATCATAATGCTTATCCAAAATTGATATAAATAGCTATCCAAAAATAGAAAAATCCATGCATAAATATATTCTTAAGGGAGCCTGACTTGCTTTACGACAACATAGTCCAATGTGCAATAGGTAGTCAGCTCACCTCGCTTGATTGGCAGGAGCACACGCCGGATAGAGGAAAAGCCACCTCTTGAAATCACAGCACATTCAAAAAGAAAAGGATCCAGCGTGATTTTCCATAGTTTCAGTTAAAACATCTAAAAAATTTATTGTAGAAGTATTAAAAAATCAAAACATGATGAACAGCGGTTTGTACATAGCCGACGCGTTTCAGAGCAGATGCTCCTTATTCATGCCATGAAAATGCTATGAAACTAGATGTTTAAATATACGCCCTCTCTCCATGTGACTAAATTTATATAGGAGATCTGTAGGGAGTAAATACTTTTAGGGTAAAGTTATGTTTTTAGTAACATGTACAGTACATGCTAACAATGCATGTAAATGAGAAAAAAATTGTACCATTGTTAAGCAGTAAATAAGTGCAATAATTATTATCAAGTAATTCTACTCACAGTTCATGGGTCATAGTTTTTCCATTTACCCACACAATTTTTGTATTGGTTATTATTGTAGGTTTAATTTCAAGAGGTTGAGCATGTATGTGTTTTCTACAAGAATAAACGAGAAAGCTGCTCTCACCTCTGGTGATGGCTGATCTTTCAGAAAAACAAAAAGATTGGGCATTACATTTCAATATATCCGACCTCAACTCATCTTCTGATATGGTTGTGTTGGGGGAGAGTTGGGAGGCCCCATGCATATTAGATGGTTGGGGAATCCCCCTAAAATCAGCAGGTTCTGACAACCTTATCGTATTGTGTCTTTAATGTTATAACAATCCCATTATAAATCTATTGCACATATTTACCTTAACTTCCCCCAAAACATGTAATAAAATAAAATATTTGTAAAGCACCCTCTAGCGAGGATCAAAGTTTTACATTTTTGCATTATGAATATTTGTACATTCCATAGGCATGGTATATATAAAGTAGATAATGGCACTGTTTCACTCACTCTGTCTCCTCAGGATGTGGGTGGTTCTGAAGCAGTAACTAGTGTATTGAACTTCTAGTAAGCCCTTACTCTGACAGTACAGGAGATGTTATCTCTAACAAGATTACAGATAAGGGCAGCTTTTTCAGTCCTCACAGCACTAGTACCTTTTGTTTACTGAAGCTAATCTCATTAGATGTAATTAGTTTGCTTGGAGCTCAGTACTGGTGATATCACTCCCTTCTTTCAGCTAATCGGACAACAGATGTCTATTTAGTATGCAGGAGCAACAAGCCTTCATTACCATAAGAATTCTGAATCTATGGAATAGCCATCTCAGGAGCTGGTCACAGCAGAAAAAGATGATACCTTAACCCCTTAAGGACCCTAGACATATGAGTACATCCCATGGTCCCTAAGGGGCTTTGCAGGGGGATCGCTCCGCACCCCACCCCCCCTCACCCCCGCACAGCCGACGGGTGTTAGCGGCTAATTGCAGCTAACAGCCAGCCGCTACAGCGCGAGCGGGCAGAGTCGCCCACCCGCGCTGTTTAACCCCTTAGACGCCACGGCAAAGATGGCCGCAGTATCTAAATGAATGAAGAGTAAAGGCTCCCACCGTTGCCATGTCCTCGTTTGCCCCACTTCCGGCCACAGGCAGGAAGTGGAGAAACCGCGATCTTTGTACAGTCTAATGCATTGTCTATGCAATGCATTAGACCAGACCTGGGCAAAGTACGGCCTCCGGGACGCATCCGGCCCGCCAGCTCGTCGGATGCGGCCCGCGGTGTACGATGCCCAGGTCTGCTAATAGTAGCGCTGACAGCCCACCGCGGCCGGGTATTGCTGAGAGGCCACCGCAGGCCCTCAGCGCTACTGTTACTGGTGAATTAGGCAGCGACGCGGTGAACTCCGCTCACCGCGCCACTGCCTCTCCTCGGCGCACACAGTAATAACTCTGTGCGGGCCCAGGAGCTGACGGAGGAGCGTCCCGACGCTGGTGGCATGACGTCATCACGCCCACCAGCCCGGGACGCTCCTCGGCTGGCAGATGAGCGCGCTCGGCCGGGAAGCAGGTAAGCCAAGGTGAGCATTAGTGTTTGTTATCTTTAATTTTGGCCATAAAACTATATATCTGCCTGGGGACACACCTAGCTATCTATATACCTGCCTGGGGACACACCTAGCTATCTATATACCTGCCTGGGGACACACCTGGCTATCTATATACCTGCCTGGGGACACACCTAACTATCTATATACCTGCCTGGGGACACACCTAACTATCTATATACCTGCCTGGGGACACACCTGGCTATCTATATACCTGCCTGGGGACACACCTGGCTATCTATATACCTGCCTGGGGACACACCTGGCTATCTATATACCTGCCTGGGGACACACCTGGCTATCTATATACCTGCCTGGGGACACACCTAACTATCTATATACCTGCCTGGGGACACACCTGGCTATCTATATACCTGCCTGGGGACACACCTGGCTATCTATATACCTGCCTGGGGACACACCTAGCTATCTATATACCTGCCTGGGGACACACCTAACTATCTATATACCTGCCTGGGGACACACCTAACTATCTATATACCTGCCTGGGGACACACCTAGCTATCTATATACCTGCCTGGGGACACACCTGGCTATCTATATACCTGCCTGGGGACACACCTGGCTATCTATATACCTGCCTGGGGACACACCTGGCTATCTATATACCTGCCTGGGGACA
Source organism: Phyllomedusa bahiana (assembly GCA_025379985.1). Taxonomy (NCBI): domain Eukaryota; kingdom Metazoa; phylum Chordata; class Amphibia; order Anura; family Hylidae; genus Phyllomedusa; species Phyllomedusa bahiana. The sequence continues at coordinate 51,877 of JAODAL010019646.1, forward strand.
CACCTGGCTATCTATATACCTGCCTGGGGACACACCTGGCTATCTATATACCTGCCTGGGGACACACCTAACTATCTATATACCTGCCTGGGGACACACCTAGCTATCTATATATCTGCCTGGGGACACACCTAGCTATCTATATACCTGCCTGGGAACACACCTAGCTATCTATATACCTGCCTGGGGACACACCTAGCTATCTATATACCTGCCTGGGGACACACCTAACTATATACCTGCCTGTGGGAAGCCATAACTATATACCTGCCTGTATGGAGACCTAACTAGCTATATACCTGCCTGTGTGAAGCTTTAACTATATACCTGCCTGTATGGAGCCCTAACTAACTAGATACCTGCCTGAGGGGAGCTGTAACTATCTATATACCTGCCTGAGGGGAGCTGTACCTATCTATATACCTGCCTGAGGGGAGCTGTACCTATCTATATATACCTGCCTGAGGGGAGCTGAACCTATCTATATATACCTGCCTGAGGGGAGCTGAACCTATCTATATATACCTGCCTGAGGGGAGCTGAACCTATCTATATATACCTGCCTGAGGGGAGCTGAACCTATCTATATATACCTGCCTGAGGGGAGCTGAACCTATCTATATATACCTGCCTGAGGGGAGCTGAACCTATCTATATATACCTGCCTGAGGGGAGCTGAACCTATCTATATATACCTGCCTGAGGGGAGCTGAACCTATCTATATACCTGCCTGCGGGTACCTATATCTATATACCTGACTGAGGGGAGCTGTATATACCTGCCTGACTGAGGGGAGCTGTATATACCTGCCAGACTGAGGGGAGCTGTATATACCTGCCTGACTGAGGGGACATACATCTACATACCTACCTTACTGAGGAGAGCTGTATATACCTGCCTTACTGTGTACCATCAGTATACAGTATATGCAGGTATATAGATACATGCCCCAGTAAGTTTGCACAAAGATAACCCCCCAAAAACGATTTTTTTCCCGTTCATCCTATGTTTTTATTACTCCGGCCCCCCCAAAACCATCGCACTTTCTCATGCGGCCCCATGGGAAAATTAATTGCCCACCCCTGCATTAGACTGTATTAACGATCGCGCCCCCTAGTGGTAAAGCACCGTAGGGGGACTCAATGTTAAAGTTAAAAAAAAAAAAGAAATAACGTTTTAATGTACAAAAAAAGTACTAAAAGTTCAAATCACCCCCCTTTCCCTATTTTACAAATAAAGACAATAAAATTAAAAAATTACACCTATTTGGTATCGCCATGTCTGAAAAAGTCCGATCTATAAAAATATAACATAATTTATCCCGTGTGCTGCACACCGTAGAAGAAAAAAAATTCCAAATGCCAAAATTGCATTTTTTGGTCATTTTATGTCACTTAAAAATTGTAATAAAAGTAATCAAAAAAGTCGCATGCATTCCAAACTGCTAGCAATAAAAAGTACACTTAAGCCCACAAAAAATGCATCCTCACTGACGTCCGTAGGTGTTAGTACAAAAAAAGTTATTGGTCGCACAAAATGGAGCCGCTGCGCAAATTTTTAAAATAGAAAATGTTTGAAAAATTTTTTACGGTAACAAAACATAAAGGAAACCCTACATGTTTGTTATTGCCAGATGCATATCAACATGTAGAATACAGATAACACATTTTATTTACTGAATATTGAATGCTGTAAAAGCAAAACACCGGCAAACATGGCGAAAATAAAAATTTTTTTACAAATTTGTCCCACTTGGAATTTTTTTGCGGTTTCCCAGTATATTCTATAGTACAGTGAATAACATCATTAGAAAGTACATCTTGTCCCGCAAAATTAAAGCCTTCATATGTCTTTGTAGGTGGAAAAATAAAAAAGTTATGGCTCTGAGAAGGCAAGGAGGGAAAAACGAACGTGTCAACAACCCAAAAAAAATTCCGGGTCCTTAAGGGGTTAAAAAAGGCTTAGAAAATTACTAAGAACAAAATAATATTAACACTTATGTAGACATATAGGGCAACATGTATCAACAGGACTGCGCCAGAACTCTGGCCTCAAAAAGCTATAGTAGACCAGTTCTATAGATGTATGAACAGGTGTACTCCAAACTAAGTGTCTCGGTACACTTTTTAGTGCGCCAAAGTTTTCGGGTGTTCTGGTGGCGTGTCGCACCACATTAGTAGAAGTAAACACATGTATGGTTCTTTGATGCCAAAACTTTGGCGCAGAACAGTTAGAACAGCCAGACCAAGTTAAAGGTGGTCTGCCTGAGTTGTTGTATTGGCACTAGACTGTGCCTGTATGTATGGACTGCAGAAGTACAAGTTCATACATTCTGGTGCAGTGTGTACTACCTAAGCAATATAGAACTGATCTATCAGTGCCAGAATTCCTACATTGCGCCCGTAGAAATCTTGCTTTGGTTACTTATCTAGCCTATTTGCAGTTTGAAATTAGGAGGGAAATGTTTCCTTTTTAGGGCTGACTGGTTAATGACTGTTGCAGAGTTTCCGCTTGATCAATAGAAGGAAACAAAGGTCTAAAGTTACCATTGCCCCTGTTCTTTATCCACATCTTCTCCCCACCCTTGCTTTTCAACTAACTACAAATCTATCTAGACTATATGAACATTTCTTTATTGTCAAGTCATTTTGTAAATTAACACTGTTCTATAGCTTTGACATTAGTAAATTTGACAGTAGTAAATTTCCATGCATTTTCTGGGTGGAATACGACAAAGAATAAGCATGTACAAAGTTTTTTGATTGTGTGTCGGTTTTGAAAACCACACACCGAAAATACGCTTTGATTGAACTAAAACGTGTATTTTCTTTAGAGGTCAATAGGAATAATTTTCTTTCAGTTTTCAACGAGGATTTCTAGGCAGAATCTCTGTGGAATCAGACTTGAAATCCTTCTCATGTGGACAGAGCCTTAATTTAGTAAAATCAATGGTTTTAATAAGCAGCACAACTCTGTAGTGGTATCTTTATACTGATTAGTGCTCAATCCAGGGGGATGACCACTGCCACCACAAAAACTCAAACAAAGAAATCTCAGAGTGGAGTGCAGTTCTTCATCATCTTACTTTAACTTGCTTAGTCTGCACATTCATGGAGCTAACTTTACTGCTTGCTAGTTATTGACCAAGTGTTACCCAGAGCAATCCTGACTTCATCCACATTTGAGCTTCATAATACCAAGTCAGCACATTGGCAATCCTTAGACCCATTATCAACTTGATTCTATTTTAGGGTAGTGCTGATATTAGTAATACTGACAGCTATTTATATCTTTGACAGATATGTTTATACACATCTGTGCTCTCCACTTTTAAGGACCTAGAAATGCCAATACAGTGCTGCATGGGAAGTAGATACAGTGCTGAGCCAGCATGGAGATGGAAACACATGGGGCAGATTGTTTCACTTCTTACTAAAAGATGCAAAAGGAACTAAAAGTGTTATACTGCTCTGTTATTGAGATGTGTTTTAATACAAAAATGCACATTACCAGATAGAAGAAACTGAGGAACAAAAGGTTCACATTTATTTTTAGGTAAACACTGAAATGGATGTAACATTAATAAAGTACTGTTTCTAATATTAGTATTAGTAAAGTATACTCTTACAATACAACATCTGTATTACACAGTACAATTTGTTAAAAAGCATACATAGTAAATCCTTGAAGACTGTTAATATACTGTCTGCAAAGCTTGATAATCAGGCTCCATAGCAAAGAATAAATACTCTAAGTACAGCATAAATGTCATGTTAATTTCCAGATCATATCAGGGACAAAGCTAAATATTGCAGTTGCTTTACATGTCCAATAGGATACTTGCCTTTAGATAATGAACTTTGCTTGCAATTAAACTTGGGGGCAAAAGCAGTGTTGTGGAAATTTGCCCCTGTTCAGTGTGACACTATTTCAACCAAACTTGCAGAAAAATGTACACTCAGGAAATCCCGAACTAGAATTTTTTTACACTGTCCCTATTTCAAACCATAACCCTAACTGCAGTGCAAAACTGAGGTACCTGGGGCTCACCAATGGAGTTGATTTTTGAGGTCCAACAAAGGAGTTTATTCTTGTGGCCCATCCTACAACTACTGTACATGATTGGACATACCTCACATATCTCTTGCTTTCTACATTGCTATTTTCTAGCTATCTCCTTAAAAGATTATCTGAGGCCCATCTTGCTCAGGGGCCCATCAACCTTTCCTCTATTCCTCTTGGGCCAATCTACAGTTGGAAAATTTAGTTTAGTCAGCCACCAATTGTGCAAGTTCTCCCACTTAAAAAGATGAGAGAGGCCTGTAATTGACAGCATAGGTAGACCTCAACTATGAGAGGCAAAATGAGAAAACAAATACACAAAATCACAATGTCTGATTTGGAAAGAATTTATTTGCAAATTAGGGTGGAAAATAAGTATTTGGTCAATAACAATAGTTCATGTCAATACTTTCATATATCCTTTGTTGGTCATATATCCTTTGTTGGTAATGACAGAGGTCTTCACAAGGCTGGCACACACTGTTGCTGGTATGTTGGCCCATTCCTCCATGCAGATCTCCTCTAGAGCAGTGATGTTCTGGAGCTGTCACTGGGCAACACGGACTTTCAACTCCCTCCAAAGGTTTCCTATGGGGTTGAGATCTAGAGACTAACTAGGCTACTCCAGGACCTTGAAATGCTTCTTAAGAATTCACTCCCTCATTGCCCTGGCAGTATGCTTGGGATCATTGTCATGTTGAAAGACCCAGCCACATTTCATCTTCAATGTCCTTGCTGATGGAAGGAGGTTTGCACTCAAAATTTCATGTTACTTGGCCCCATTCATTCTTTCAGGTACACGGATCAGTCGTCCTGGTCCCTTTGCAGAAAACAGCCACAAAACATGATGTTGTCACCCCCATGCTTAACAGTAGGTATGGTGTTCTTTGGATGCAACTCAGCATTCTCTCTCCTCCAAACACAACAAGTTGTGTTTCTACCAAACAGTTCTACTTTGGTTTCATTTGACCATATGACATTCTCCCAATACTCTTCTGGATCATCCAAATGCTCTCTAACAACCTTCATATGGGCTCAGACATGTACTGGCTTAAGCAGGGGAACACGTCTGGCACTGCAGGATCTGGGTCCCTGGCGGCGTAGTGTGTTACTGATGGTAGCCTTTGTTATGTTGGTCCCAGCTCTCTGCAAGTCATTCACTAGTTCCCCCCATGTGGTTCTGGGATTTTTGCTCACCGTTCTCGTGATCATTTTGACCACACGGGGTGAGATCTTGCGTGGATCCCCAGACCGAGGGAGATTATCAGTGGTCTTGTATGTCTTCCTTTTTCTAATTATTGCTCCCACAGTTTATTTCTTCACACTAATCTGCTTTCCTATTGCAGATTCAGTCTTCTCAGCCTGGTGCAGGGCTACAATTTTGTTTCTGGTGTCCTTCAACAGCTCTTTGGTCTTCACCATAGTGGAGTTTGGAATGTGACTGTTTGAGGTTGTGGACAGTTGTCTTTTATACTGATAACAAGTTCAAACAAGTGCCATTACTACAGGTAATGAGTGGAGAATAGAGGAGCCCTTTAAAGAAGTTACAGGTCTGTAAGAGCCAGAAACCTTGCTTGTTTGTAGGTGACCAAATACTTATTTTCCACCATAATTTGAAAATAAATGACAGACTGTGGTGACAGCAGCATGAGTAGGCCACAGATTGGCACAATTACACAGTGTGGAGGTGGTGGCAGCAGCATCAGGCTGGAGAGTGGCAAAATGACATAATTTTGAGGTGGTGGCGGCAGCAGCAGCATCAAGCCAGAGAGTGACATGGTGACATAGCCTGAAGGTGACAGCAGTAGCAGCAGCATGAGGAGACCTGAGCGATGAAGTGGCAGGAGCATCAGAAGGCTACATAATGGCCCAGTGAAGAGTGGGGAGGTGGGTGGCAATACCAGTCCCTGATAAAGATGGTGGGTGGTAGAAGGAGCAGCTGGCAGCAGATGTGTGGCATCAGGCAGGTGGCAGCATCAGAATAGTAGCTGAGGGAGGCAGCCTGATTCCAGACTCATTTGTCAAAGTTTGGGTGAGGCGGCATGGCTGATCTAATCTGATGCAGCAGGCATTGGTGTATAGAAATCCTGGCTGATCCATGCCTGATTCATCTTCACAAAGGTGAGTCTCTCCACATTTCGGGTGGACAAGCGACTTCTCCTTGGGGCAACTATGGCCCGCCGCACTGAACACCCGCTCTGATGCCACACTACTGGCCAGGAAGGACAGTTTCTCCAGTGCAAACTCGGCAAGTTTCGGCCACAGAATCAGTTTGGTTGCCCAGTAGTCCTGCGGATCTTCAATGTGTGGTGGCAGGGTGCTGTCCAAGTAGGCCACTACCTGCTGGTTCAGGGTCTGCTCCAGATGCTGCTGTTAGTGAGTACCTTCCTCACTAGGCGGGTGAAGAAAGCTGCTCATTAGTGTTGAGCGATTATTATCGACAAAGTTGAAATCGGCACAGTTTTTATGGTGATCGGATTTTTTAGATCATGCGATAATTTAGGTTAAAATCTCTGCATCATCTATTAAATCGCGCCTATTTTCGGCGCTTCCTGTAATTTTGGCGGCAGCAATCAGATTACAGAACTAGAGCAGGTGAATGTGTGTGCAACGTCATGACTGGGAATGTGTATGGTTGCGATTGCTTGAAAAATCACATGAACCCGTTTTACATAGAACAGCGTTTCCTGTTCAGCCCTCAGTGTCACTCAGCGTCTCAGAGCAAAGGACGTGCGCTCTGCTTGTTCCAAACAGCTCAGCCAAAATAATTATATTTCTTTCACAGAGAAACCTCGTACTATTATCTGTGATCCTTACAATTTTAGTAGATTTAGAGATTGGAAGATTATATATAGTTTGGTAGAGAATTTTAAAGGTGTCATCTACTGCTGTAAAGTCACTGAGGGGGGGGCGGAGGGGGGGCCCCTGCGGGGCGAAATACAGACAAGCTCTATAAAGAATAACTGGGAAAAAGTTCACAAGACTTAGTGTAGACATTGCAATAGCTTTTATTAATTAACAGTTTTCTATTGAAATATTCCTGATATTGTGCAAGCCTGAACTTATAGGTATACTCATCCTTTTCTAGTAACTGCAGGTCTCTTTGTTAGATGCAAAACTACACTTTTATTGATCAGTATACTCATTTCAGATAGTTGTTCATTTTCAATTTTGCCTCATTCCACCTTTTGTTGATATATATCCACCTGCACTTAAATTTGATCCAGCCCATTTTATAGTCACCACAGGTGAATTGAAAGGTGGCAAAAATATCTTGTATTATACGAATAGACAAGCTTCTATAAAGAAATACTGGCTAAAGTTCACCAAGACTTAGTGAGACATTGCAATAGCTTTATTATTTATCATTTTCTATTGAAATATTTCCTGTATATTGTGGCACCTGAACTTATAGGAACACATCTTTTCTAGTAACTGCAGGTCTCTTTGTTAAGTGCAAACTCCACTTTTTTATTATCAGTTACATTTCAGATAGGTGTGTCATTTTCAATTTTCCCCATCCACCTTTGTTGATGATCTCCACCTTGTACTATATTAGAAATCCAGCAAAGTCAGCAAGGTTGAAGGTTTTTTGCCAAAAATACCTTGTAAAATCCGAATAAATTTCAGATACGTGTTTTTTGACTTTGGCTGCACCACTGCTTTTTGTTCATTGAGGCACCTTGCACTTAAATGTGAATATGCAATTGTTTTAGCACCACAGTGAATTGATTAGGTCCAAAAAAAAACTTTTATTATCCGAATACATTTCAGATACGTGTTTTTTTCACTTTGGCGCATGCCAGGTTTGTTGATAGATGCTACTTTGCTGTTAAATTGAATTTACTCGCAGCAATTTTGTAGTCACCACAGGTGAATTGAAGGGGCCAAAAATACCTTTTTATTATCGAACTACATTTACTGATACGTGTTTTTTTGCCTTTTGTCCCAGTCCAGATTGTGATTGATTAGAGCCACCTTGCATGTATTTTTGAATCCAGCAATTGTGTAGTTACCACAGGTGAATTGATAGGTGCCAAATAATACCTTTTATTATCCGAATACATTACAGATACTTTTTTTTTGACTTTGTTCCACTACAGCTTTTTTCATTGAGGCACCTTATGCACTTAAATTGTGAATACTGCAATTTTTTAGTCACCAACGGGTGAATTGGGATAGTTGGGGGTAGAGGGGGGGGGGTGCCAAAAAATACCTTTTATTATCCGAATACATTTTCAGATACGAGTTTGTTTTACTTTGGCGCAGGCCAGCTTTGTTGATTAGATCTACTTTGCAGTTAAATTTTTGAAAACAGCAATTTTGGAGTCACCACAGGTGAATTGATAGGTGCCAAAAATACCTTTTATTATCCGAATACAATACAGATACGTGTTTTTGCACTTTTGCCCAGTCCAGATTTGTTGATAGAGCCACCTTGCGTTTAAATTTGAATCCATCAATTTGTAGTTTTATCCACAGGTGAAATTGAATAGGTGCCAAAAATACCTTGTAATATCCGAATAAATTTCAGATACGGTGTTTTTTACTTTGGCGCACTATCAGCTTTGTTCATTGAGGCACCTTGCACTTAATATGAATACTGCAATTTTTAGTCACAACAGTGAATAGATAGGTGCCAAAAAATACCTTTTATTATCCGAATACATTTCAGATACGTGTTTATTTCACTTTGGCGGCAGCCAGTATTGTTGATAGATCTACTTTGCAGTTATATTTGAGATCCAGCAATTTTGTTTGATTTGAAGGGATTTGAGAATAGCTGTGATTTTGCCGTGCTTTTAATAAGAGACTTTCTCAAAAACCTTCATACCTTCATCAAATTTGTATATTTCTGACAGGAGCGAAATTCAGGTGGTATGCGTGCAAAGTAGGGGGGTAGGACATGAGGTAGAGTACGAGGATAAGGTGCACCTCAGTGCCTGGCGACAACACCATGCCAAGTCGATCATCAGTATGCAGTGACCGTCAAGGCCTGGTCCCATCGCTGGTCAGGGCCCTTTGAATCTCAGTAACGAACAGCTCACAATCTGTCCTACAGTTGGTTAATGCAACCTGCATCCAGCAAGTCATAACCTCCTGTCCACTCCAGTCACGGCCACAAATGTCGTCATCAGCATCACCAGCATCACCCGTCCAACATGAAACAGCCCCAAATGTCAACTCGTGTACCCACCACTGTTGTATAATCATTTTCACCTGATTAGACCTCTTGATAACAAAATGCGGTTGGGGTCAAAGGCATGTTAAATGATCTCAAGAGGCCAAATAGAGATTTTCCTCTGCCTCTGACCCCAGTTTACTGATGCCATCAGAGGAGAGAAGAAGCCGTCAATCGGCAACAATCCCAGGCGGTCGGCAACGCCTTGCAGTCCCTTCTTGCTTGTAGCCCTCAGCTCCCTGGATGCAGAATGTCAGGACGACAAAGTCACCTGTGTTGATGCTGGAGAGAAGATGACATTGCGGTCCAACGGGGTCTTTTCAGCAGAATTATAGCTTGCGAGCGCTTCATCACTGACGAGGAGGAAGACGATGGGGTAGAGTCAGTACGGTTCCGCTTCAAAAAGGGAGAGGGCGGTCGCAAGAATTTCCCTGTATATGATTCCGCCAGCCACGGTCAGCGCAAACCGCTCCTCGCTTATCCTGTCAAAAAGGTCCAGGACCTCTCAAGCCTGGGCCTTCTTTGACCAAGCACTCTGATTCGACCCAGCGATGTCATATGCCGCCTTTTGCCGTAAGACGCATAAGTAGAGGCAAGAACTTAGGTGGGTTAACCACCACCAAACATGTCTAGTCACATGCAGCCGAATGCAATGAGTTTGAAATGGAGGCAACACTTGGCCAAAAAAGGCCAGACCGACGCACGGCCTCCAACACTGTCACACCTCTGTCCCGCACCTCCTCCTCCGCCACCACCAAGCGTTCCTCACTGCCCATGTCTCTCAATCATGGATCACCTCCGCTTCAGCCCCACCTCGCCCAAGTACCACCAGCACCACCAAGACCCATCCTACCCCTTCTCCTTCGCGCCATTTTGACGACCTGCCACGCCGTACAGCGGCAGTCTAGCAGCCAGCCTTCAGTGTCTTGCCAGGTTTGGAGCAGAAGAAACACTTAACCCAAAACCATCCCAAAGCAAAAAAAAAGCCTGAATGTCGATTGCCAGGCTTTTGGCCTTGGAAATGTTTGCCTTTCCGTTGGTGACACAGATGGTTTCCACCACGTCATGGCCCTTGCCTGCCCCCAATCCCAGATGCCGAGCAGGCATTTCTTGCCAGAAAAGCGCGTCCCTGCCCTGGCCAGCCACGTGTCATCTAAAATTTCAAGTGGCGAGTCCTGCATCTGTGTCCGGAAAAGTCCATCTGACCACCGACACAAAAAAAAAAGTGGACAGTAAGCACGGCCAAGGGCCGCTATATCTCTGTGACAGCTCTCTGGTTGAGCTAGGGTGGATGTCCCCTGGGGGTGACGGTGGCTGCTGGCTCAGCGCCCTCTTCAAAACCGCAGGATGGTGCAGGGTTCTTTCCCCCAAGGTCCTCCTGGTGCGCATCACGTGCCCAGAGAAACAAGGCCGTGTTGAAATAAATCTTTCTTGTAGACCGGCCCACAACAGGCAGGAGCTGTGGACGGCTCTCCGCCACGAGACCCGAGCGCTGGCTGGGTGCCAAGAACCTTGGTGCCAGGCAGTGGTTTTGTTTGTGCGATAACGGGCAAATCTGCTGGCCGCCCCTTAAGATCGGTAGTCTGGAGCAGCATCCCTGCCTGGCGACATGTCCTGACCCTTGTCGTCCAGAAAATTTCTAAATGAGCTACCCGGCTGGACTCCTGCATGGAGGTAGGCTCCGACGTCTAATCGCACCTTCCGCCGTTCGCACCCTGCTTCGTCCCGCCTGGCTGCTTTTGTCAGGCGTCAGCTCGGCCTCGCCCCGTCCACCGTCTCATTGTTTGACGTGAGCAACACGCTGGAATTCACCCTCCCCACATTGCTCCAGCTATTGTGGGCACAGCGGCAATGCATTCGCAGTACTAGTGAACAAGTGGCCTGACAAGCAGCGGTGCAACCTCGGGTTTGATGCCACTGAGAGTGGAGGCATGTGAAAAGAGCTCTGCACACTCCTTGCCAGTTTTGAAGAAAGCCACCAAAATGGTCAAGTGCGGTCCGTGACAATGCCCTTGTCAGCATGAGCATTGTGGTGATCTTATTTCTGGAACATCGGTTGTACACTCTGAAACAACAGGTCCCGCCAGCGACGGAGGAGGAGACGGACACATGCGGTACACGGAGCCTTTCCTCTCGTCAAAAATCACAAGGCCCGACAGTTTTCACAAATTTCCATCGTCTTCATTAGGCAGTGTTCGGGTCCCAGAGCTAGTGAGCAAGGTGTCGGAAAGAATAAAAAAAAATATAAATTTAAATAAAAATCAGCCTCTCAGGTGCATCCATCTCAGCAAGTCGGGCTGTGTTGAAGCTGTGTCCGAGCAAGCGGAGGAGGAGGTATGTATTCCTAGACAACTGATGTTACCGGTACGTCCCTGTCCTTGAAAGAGGTTGGCGCGAATTTTGAGCGAGGAGGAAGATGAGGAAGAATATCAGTTTTGCTAGTTACCCTCGACTCAGAGGATTGAGGAAATCAAGGCTCCATCTCTTACATGAGTGCTTGGATCTCCATTTCCCTACCACATGAGCCTCGCAATTAAGGGCCATCAAAATGAAACAACATTTAACTGGGGCCACCCTCCTGGATCCCCGGTACAAAACAAAACTCAGCACTTCCTTCACTCCACCCAAACAGAGAGTAAAATGCAGTGAAATGGAACCTTGCTGATTGATCCAACTGGAGACATCTGTTCGTCTGCTTCACGTTCCCCAAAATGTCACGGTGGAACACACATCAGCGGTGGGCAGCAGTTGAGTGCCAAGTAGGCGTAGTGGATAGCAGCAGGCAAGGTGGCAGAAGACTAATGGGTGACCTCCTGGAACTTTATATATAACCACCTCACCAACGCACTGCAATCAGGGCACACAACCAGACACACAGATGATCAGCTTAAGATCATGGTGCACGACTATCTTCCTCTCAACACCGATGTTTTTGTATGTGTTGCCACGACCCAATAGAACTTCTTGGTTATCCAAAATGGACAGAGGCCCGAAGATATGCTCGTCACGCCATAGAGGTGTTGTCCTGCCCAGCAGCCAGCGTCAATCTGAGGCGGACCTTCAGCACAGCTCGGAGGGATGTGCATTACAACCAAACGTCATCCGGCGTTTCCACAGATAATGGGGGATCGTTGTTGACCTTTCATCAAGATGAATCAGGCATGGATCTCTGATGATGTTGTGAGCCCCTAAAAAATACCATGGTCACCGGATTAGTTGCCGGTCTACTTCAACATTCCTTTTCAAACTAGAAATGGTCCACTTGAAAACTTTTTTTTTAAATGATAATTTCTTACTGCAATTTTTTTTCTCTTTTCCCAACAGTTCATTTTGCTGGTTTTGCTGTTGAGGAGGACTGTAAAGACACCAAGGTTTCATGACAACAACCGTTTTCCATTTACTCACTTTATCTTAAGAAGTTTTCGCATTGTCAATGGATTTGAAGGTCATGGTTGCTGTGAGATACAGCATTAATTAATGGTCCTTTGGAACAGAAAAGTGGCCCTTTAAGTGGCATTTCTCCTCACAATTTTTAATAGTGGCTGAGAAGTCAATTATAATTTTTTGGGGTCATGTAGCTGTGAAATACAGCAATAATCCATGGTCCTTTGGAACTGACATGTGACTCTAAGTGGAATTTCTCCCTCACAATTTTTAATAGTGCTGAGAAGTCATATGTATATTTTTGGGGTCATGTAGCTGTTAGATACAGCAAAGCATGTCCTTTGAAACAGAAAGTGCTTCTAATGTGGCATTTCTCCACACAATTTTTAACAGTGGCTGAGAAGTCATTTTTATAATTTTTTGGGTCATGCTGCTTTGAAATGCAGCAATACAACAGGTCCTATTATAAAAAAATGTTGTTTCTAACAGACATTTGTTCTACACAATGTCCAAAGCTGGCTCAATGGTCATGCTTTGAATTTTGGGGCATTTTTGCTGTATGAATGGCAGCTATCACAGGTCCAATTATAAAAAAAGAATGTTGTTTCTAACATACTTTGTATCTTCACAATTGTCAAAGTGGCTCAAAGGGTATGGTGCCTGTCAGAAAAAGGAATAGGAAGGCCACTGTTAATAGACAACATATGAAAAATGACTTTTGTTTTTTTTGCAAGATCTTTAACATAGCTATCAATCCCAGTATTGAGACAACCCATTTAATACAATTAAAAAAGAAAAACAAAGACATGGGGATTCCATCCTATTTTAAAAATTGTTTTCTAGAATTAAAACTACTAAAAAACTGGCATGTACAAAATACTGGTAAAAAAAATTCCTCTGCATTTAATATGGGGGGGGGAAGGTAATGTGTTGTGTGTGGGGGGGGGGGGGTTGTTGTGGGGGGGGGGGGGGGGGGGGGGGGTTGTTTTATATTTTTAATAATTAAGGGGGGGGGGGGGGTGGGGGGGGGGGTAAATAGGGGGGGGGGGGGGGGGGGGGGTGGGGGGGGTGGGGGGGGGGGGAGGGGGGGGGAACAAAGGGAGGTTCAGGAAAACCTGATCCAGATGTAGGTTTATTCAGAGGGACAGATGGAGTATTGGATTCACGGTACAGAGAACAAAGATACAGAGGAACAAATGACGCGTGCCAGCACGGTTGATGAAAATTGATCAGCCAGATCACTTTGTCTCCCTGTTAGCCCCGTGCCCCTTGTAGTGATTATGCTTTTGCTACCGTGTCGCGTACACCACAACACCTGACATATCCAAGTGATAGTCTTCGAATGTGGGTCGCCGTCACTATGCGCTCTTGACAGGTGTACTCGTTGCGATTTAGCCCGCTCTACCTCAGTAGTTCAGGTAGATGCTTGAGATATCTTGAGGTGCAGTGTGTCTGGAGTTCTCAATACACTTTCCGGCAAGCTTTCGTGTAACACGTGTCTGTACATAACAGGCACCTACCAATTTAAACGGCTCTGGGGTAGCTTGGACGTCATCAGAGTTGGCTTATTGTATTTATACTCTGTCGTGTAACCAGCTTTCATCGCGTGCCTTCCCGCTAACAGGGCACTTATTCTAACTGCGCACAGCCATACTGTGTAACATGTCGCGGGTCCTGGGTCCCATTTAGATTTCATTAGCTGTAGGCTAGCAGGACCTGACTCTGAACTTCCAGACCAGAGTTCCAATCTCCCCTTTGAGGAATAGTTGAGCCTGACACACTTTATCTTGTGGCCACTTTTTTTTAATATCTGTTGGGAGTCCGGACATTGTATAAGGGTACCTGCTGCGGTCCAGTAACAGGATTGTCATTGTTCCAGTTCAACATAAAAAGGTGGTTGAAAGAGACTCCTATATACCGGTCAACTTTTTTTAAATCTGTTTTGTTTCAGGACAGGTTTAGATTGTCATACCTGCGGGTACAGGTTAGACAGCAAATAGTTAGTAGTGTCCGAGTTTCAACGCTAAAAGTTGTGGTAGTTCAAATACTCCTTTTCCCGGCACTTTTTAATCTGGGGGTCAGACAGGGTATTAGTGGTCATACTGGACGTCCAGGAACAGAATATATGTCAAATGTCCAGTTTCCACTACACTATTGAGGTAGTAAAATCTCCGATGCTTGACTCCATAGTTGACCGGCACATTTTTAAACCAACTTGTTTGTTTTCCGTCTCCGGTATTACATGTGGTCAATGTGATAAAACCTGCGAGGTTTACGTACATACCTGAACACTATTCATGACCATAGTGACACAACGCATTAATGAAATCATAACGCCACCAAAAACCTCGTTGCTCTCTTAAAAAGAACAGGTTTTGTATCAGACAGGTATACTGGTCATACTGCGGTCCAGACAGGTATAGTCAATGTCCAGTTCAACAAATTAGGTGTGATGAAGTAAGGACTCCATTTTTTCCGCGCGACTTTTTTAATGGGGTCATGTCAGGTTTGAGGCTTCATGCTGTGGCCCGCAGGACAAGGATCGTCTAATTACCCATGAAACTAAAATAGTGGGGGTTGAAAGACTCCCTTTTCCGGCACATTTTTAATTCTGGAGGTCGATGTCAGGTTTGGGCTCTTATGCTTGTGTGTCCGCCAGAAATGATAGTCAATGTACCAGATGAAACTACTAAAATTTGGATGGAATAGACTCCATATTCCCGGCACTGTTAAAATGTGTGTGTTGTCCATGCAGGTTTTGGGGCACATTCTCGTTCCAGGACAGGGATATTCAAGTGTCTCAGGTTCAAGGGTGAAAATGAGTTGGGTTACAAATAATATCATGCCTTTATCTGCACTTTTTGAAATTTGTGGGTTGATGCAAGGTTTACGGGGTCAGTGCTGTGGTTACAGTTAATAACCAGGGGATATAGAAGAGTGAGGATGCCCTATTATTTTAATTTAGACTTGTATGTTCTTAATAACTAGATGCCAACAGTGGTTCTGATATGTAATGCCCTACATAATTTGAATTCCTTACATACCCATAAAGGTCACAGAATGTAGGCATTGAAACTGAGAATATGCCTTATGCTTCTCCGCTCAGCCCTGTGTTTTTTTGGTGTACGACCATCCGAGTTAAAAGTAAGGCTACCTACAGTGTCATGGCTTTTTTTAGGTAGGTCTTGAAGACTCACTAATAGTTGGCACTATCGTCCTGTTCCCAACGTCCTAAAAACATGTATCATTCGGCCACTCCTGTTGATCCTTGCCTATTATAAAGATGCAGCATCACATTATTCAGTGCAAACACTCATATCTTGTGCATTGGAGGCCGGATGTAAGAGCTATCGACCCTAATTGTTGTCGATATGCCAAAGTATAATGTATCGGCGTCAACCATACTGAGTGCAGCACAAATTACTTCCGAGCTCGGCGCGATGCATGTGCGTTATGTGGAGTTTAGGTGCCCCCGCGTATCCCACAGGTGCAGGACTATTGCATATGGTTGTTAATGGATGTAATGAGTATCGCTGTTCCTACGTTGATGTATTGTACCATCCATTTGATGGAAGTAAAACTGTTCGAGCATTATAGGTAGACAAACACCTGTTTTGTTTCTCATTTGGTTTTCATTGTCCCCACCTGACCGAAAATCCGCTGGCGCGGACTAACAAAATTGGAGTCAACAAGATGCATTCTGGTGTTATCAGCGGTGCGCCCTCGTATACAAATATGATTGAAACCTATCAAGGTCCATCCATTTTCCAGTGGGTATCCCCCTCGTCAATTACGCCACACATAAAAAAGTAATATGATCTAGAAAAAATAGTTCCGACTTACACCACCCGACAACTCCATAACCCAGATAGGCGTTTATGAGAACTAACAAAATGTTGCACACAGTAGTAATCCAACACCGGCCCCTAACCTAGCGGCCCCCTACCCACAAATTCCTCACTGAATCTCTCCCACTACACCAGCTCCTCCCAGCCTCACCAGATCACTCCACTCTCTTATATATAAATCAGTTAGTCTACACCACCCCGTCCATATACATAACTACTGGTATTTCTCTATTAGACCCCCCCACTTCTTATCCACCTTCACCCTTATACCATCGAATCACTCCTTTACCCCCACTACTATTATCACTCCCCTCCGCCCCCTTCAATTAACCCTTCCCTGGGGCATGTAATATATTCGCAAATGCAGTGCCGCGACTCAACTCGCAGCGCCACTGGCACAGTATACCGTGTACAGAATTACCCCTCCGAGGATAGACTATACCAATCAGCCTTGCATTATAATTGTCCCATAATTCATAGTGCAATATCTAGGTAGCATGTATGCAGTGCATTTCTATACACGATTATACACGAGTAGGCATAACATAGCCACAGTCAGGTCCAAAAACGACGGGCTTATCCCATCACAGAATATCTGGCTGGGTCTGCTGTTTGGATGCATGTCTGCATTCATGGGCATTGATGGGATGGTGGCTTTACATATCTCCCATAGTTCTTTTCCCCATGTCACGCCATTTACTTGTGGTCATTTTAGAAAAAAAGAAGATTCGTTACCACTTAGAATCATTTAGAATAAAATTTTTCCTGAAATTTAAAACAAATTCCATTTCATGAGATTCGATTTGCTCATCCCTAATTATCAGGCCAGTTCTGATGTCATTTTTCTCTTAATCACAGATTTTAGTCAATGGTGAAACACACACAGCCTTTAGGCTCCTGATGTTGAGGTTTCTCATGCTGCTCACAATTGTCACTTGACAAGGCTTACCACTACCCGTTTATGTACCCTCTCCAGTGAGTGTTTTTTCCAAGTTGCACCCAAAAGTATAATACTATTTAAAATAGGTTGGTACTTATGTTTCATCGCTTTTACACTTACACTTACATCTTGTTGAATACATTTTAAATGTATTCTTCAACAATCGTGATAGTTGTATGCTCCACTATCATGTTAAAAGCAATGACATCACAGTTCTTTTATTTAATACCATGGTGTGATGTCATATCACAATTTCTTAGATACTATATAAACACAGTGATATATAATATTGTACAGAAGATTTAATGCAAGGGAATGTGCATATTAAAACTATGGAAACAATGTACATGAACGCAAATCCATGTCTTATAGCTTATAGTGTTTTATAGCTTGAATATTATCTGAAATGGACTAGAAGGCTTATTGTGAATTCCTATGACTTTTCAGCTCTGTAAAACTCAGTGAACAGACACTATCATCAATGTTTCTCTTTTTACATATTGACATTCAATATGTGAATCATATGGATTTTTTTTTTTAAATTGAGTGGTTGGTTGGTTTTTTTTTTATAATTTTTTAAAGCTCCCCTATGTATATGACTTCTTGTTTTTTTTCTCTGTCTTCCCTCTGTGAGCTCTGATAGCTCAGCAGTGACAGGAGTGCTTGAAGGTTCTTTTTCCAGGCCGAATATGGCCTGAGAGGTGTAATTCTTTTCAGCAGGATAAGTGTAAAGAAACTCCTTACCCTGTGCAGAAAAAAATTTACCCCATTATCCTTTCATGTATGACTTTTTTAATTGCTCTGTGGTCTAGCCTTATCTTATCTATTCCCGTCCAGAGAACAATAGAGCGATTATTATGTCATTACCTACTATATGTAAAATAGGCTGCTTGGAGATTAGCAGCAGCTGCAGTAAAGTGAGATAAGTCTGCCCTGCCATTCAGGAGTTTTATCTATTCACAATTACAGCTAGAAAAGGATTAGATTTTATGTGTAATTTTTATTTGCATATGTCTGTTAAAATAAAAAAAAGAGCTGCCAACAATTCTAAAAAAATAGTTTTTCACGTATATTGGTTTTGACAAAATATTTCTTTCTGATAAAAGTGTTACTTTAAATACACTGCTATCTTGCAGATTTAAATCATGTTAGCAATTTAAATCCAGTCATATGTTTGTACAATTTTAATAAAACAATTTGCTCTCATCTTCAGCTTTGTTCAGTGCACGCATCATGTTTTACTGCTACCATGATTTGAAGTGATACCGACAGGGTCAAAAATAGTAAAATATACAAACAAAATAATGTACATCTAAAGTACAATGCTGAAGTCTTATTGTACCAAGCATAACACATTCAAAACCCAATATTATAGTTAGTGGCAAAGTTCAGTAAAGCAGTGCTTTACAACATTCATTAATACAATGGGTTTATTATGCGCACCACTGTTCTCACTCCGGACCGCGGATGCTCTCGTGTTCCCTGCTGCTCCTCCATCAATCAATTACCTCTCCCCACTCCTGCTGTGCTTGTTATCAGTGTGTGTATACAAATCCCACAGGGCACATGTGTGTAACTGTCCCATAGGGCACATCTGTGCTGCCTCTTTAAGATTTAAAGATCTGGTGTGCCTCTGACCACCAAACACCTGACACCTCCTTTGTCTTCCCTGCCAGTTTGTTGGCATTCCTGCCTGAGTGTCTGTGCCACATTGCTTGTATTCCTTGTTTCCAGGCTTGACCCTTACTAACTAAGTCCTGACTACTATCCGCCTGCCGCCTGCCCTGACCTCCTTATCTCCTTGTGACCCGACTACGCCACTGCCAGCTCCTTCTGTACCTTGTTGGCACCACGAGTGACCACATCAGGGGTAGCGACCTGGGAGCTCCCCACAGCCAAGTCCATCATGCCTTGCATTAGAGGAAAATTTACTCAAATAGGTGGCATGGACAGTTTTTTCTGTTTTAACCCAT
Source organism: Phyllomedusa bahiana (assembly GCA_025379985.1). NCBI lineage: Eukaryota > Metazoa > Chordata > Amphibia > Anura > Hylidae > Phyllomedusa > Phyllomedusa bahiana. The sequence continues at coordinate 71,267 of JAODAL010019646.1, forward strand.
AACAGTCACATTACAATTAAAAACACTAGCGCACATTTACTATAGCAACTGCTCTAGACTTATGGCACATTTGTGCATGGCATGCATGTTATAAATATGCTATACAGCACGCACATGAAATATGTGTTTTCGACAGTTTTTAGACACACTGCCCCATCCAAAAAAAAAGTGTGGCTTTTTACAAAGGGGGAATGGTAATTTTGAAAGG